>JAUEKR010408860.1:0-13059 GCA_031762895.1 Corambe burchi
ACCCAAAGTGGCTTCAGGTAAGCCTTTAGGTTATCTTGTCTAGATCATCCTATCACGCATGTCTTTGTAAAATTGAAGCAGGTTGGATGCGCTTTACATTAAGAAGACAAAGACAAAAATAGAATGTTACGGTAAGAACTTTCGCCAGCAGACAGAAAAACAGAGAGTGCATCCAATCTGTTTCTATTTTATTAATTCATTTTGCTCTACGGTGGCATAATGATACCACACAAGTTCATCTTAATATGGTTGCTTAAAATAAAACATTTAGAAAAGTCTAATAAAGATTTTATTATTTTTTTGTTTTTTTTAGTTTATTTATATTTACAGATTTATTTATTTAGTTCATTTGCTAATTAATTATTTTTTAAGCATAAGAATTCATTGCAGATCCATATCATCCTCTTCACATACTAATTGAATCTATTGTTTGTTCTGCCAATTATTATGTAATTATTTTCATATTAAATTTCTATTATAGCATCCTCGGTCGCATCATTCGCGTGACCGATGAAGTCGTGTCGTACCGTGACTGGGTGAAGAGCAAATTCCTCACCAAGGTCAAGGTTGACAAAGAGAATCGATTGTCGTCCTCTTCTGCATCAGAGGAGGAATTGGCAAAGACTCCACCTCCTCCTCCATCTTCTAGTGAGGAGGACACTCCGTCCACATCTGCAGAAGTTGGTGCTGCTGACTTGTTATGCCTGCCACCAGGGGGCGTTATTGTTCAGAAGAATGCAGTTGGAGCAGGAGGAGCGTCTCAAAGCAGAGGAATGACATACGCTGCTGTCACATCAGGCAAAGCTGACACTTCAAGGTGAGAGCTTTTTTTTGTGTTTTATTATTTGAACATTCAGGGATTTTAGAAAATTTCCCCCCTTTTCTTATTATAGATTACAATTACCTACACTTGTTACAATGTTGTTGAGGAGGGTAGGGGGATGGGGAGGAGGAGGGACCAGAAAAGGGACCCCCTTCATCCCAATTTTGCTACAATCGTTGTATTCAGTATTGTTGTATTGAGACTGTTTTCATAAGATTTTTGTACCACCACCAGTGAACTCAACTGTGTTATGATCTTTTATAGGAAAAGACGGGAAGGAAAAAACGAATAGGGAAAAAAAGTCTAGACCCTAGAAAAAGCCGCGTGCCTTTGATTATCTCTATATGGTATGTTTACTTATCATGGTTAATATTTAAAAAAAAAATTTTTTTTTTGTACTGTGAAGCCAGATATAGGTAAGAAAGAGAAGGGGGGAAAACCAAGCTAAACTTTAGAAATTAACTCACAATCTTTGACTATGTGACTATGTGTGATAAATTTATAGTTGACTTATCACACTTGTAACGATGTTGCTGGAGGACCTGTTGCAGCAGTTGCTTGAATAATCTGATTCCGAGTATTAGAGAATCACCATCAATTGAAATTTTTAAAACATGCTTAAAAACATTTTTTATTTTCTTAAATATTTGATTTTAATACATTGATTTATATTTATGCCTATGTATTTTAGAATGATGTTTGTTATGACGATAGTGTCACGCTTGATGTATTGCGCCTAGAGCTTGCTCTTAGAACGAGATATTGTGCGTTTTATAAATGTCCATATTATTATTATTATTATTATTATTATTATTATTATTATTATTATTATTATTATTATTATTTATTGTTATTATTGTTATTATTATTATTGAAAGGGACCGATATATCCAAAGTTGTCTGCAATCGTTGAATTAAGTCTTGTAGAATAGGGACGGGCTGTTCCATGAAAATGTTTGCTTCATCTGAAAATTATGGCAACTGAGTTGACCACATGTACAAGCGAACTCGACTGTGCTTAGTTTGACGTCAAACTTCTATCTTTTTTTTATTATCTCTTTACATCATTCTAGGGCAAAATCTGACAATGTGAACAACAGTCAAGATGGTAATGGAGACAGTGAAGGCTTTGATTCCAGTGAGCACAGCTCTGGCTACAGCACCTCTAACAGTTCTGACAACACCAGTGACACGGTGAGTTTTATACTTGATAACATTATCGCAAGTTTGATATTATAATTTTATATATATATATATGTATATATGTATATATGTATATGTATATATGTATATATGTTTATGTATATATGTATATGTATATGTATATATGTATATGTTTATGTATATATGTGTATATGTATATGTATATGTATGTGTATGTGTATATGTATATGTATGTGTATGTGTATATGTATGTATATGTATATGTATATGTATGTATATATGTATATATGTATATATGTATATGTATATGTATATGTATATGTATATGTATATGTATAAAGGTTTGTGTGGTCTTATGGGCATTGTCAGGATTGTTTTACCTGATGGGAGCAAAAACGGAGCTGCCAACTACCCTGAATTTTTAGGGATATCCTGATTTCTAAGTTCCAAACCTGAAATATTGAAAATTGCCTGTAAACCCTGAACTGTAGAGATGGTTGACAAATTATATCTTCTGCAGTATGAATCTGAATGCTCTGGATTTAGGATTTTTTTCTTTTAGGAAGTTTTGACCATCAGTGTAGTCTGTTCTTATATGACCAAACCATATTTGAACATTAAAAACAATCCATTGGTAGTGGTTTTAAGGCAAATTTTTCTCTTATTCATCTATAATACACAGACATAATAGTTGAATCATTTAACTTAACAATGATAGTGATACCATGAGTTTATTCATAACATTCTCACGAGTATGTTTAGTTATATTTAATGGTTTGTGTCATCTCATGGATATGGTATTTGACTGATAGAATCTAGTTTTGAATCACAGTGGACTCACTTCCCACTTTGTTTTCCCCAACCACTGGCTCTAGGCTCAGTGAGATATGAGAACATTTATAAAGTTAAGTCAAATGAAAGAAAAGTATATAATATGTCAAGAAAAGTATATAATATGTATTTCATGAAATAGAGGTCTGCCAAATACCCTGAATTTTTATGGATACCCTGAATTCTAGCCCCCCAATCCTGAATTCCTGAATTTTGGAGTTACTGGACAAATGGTACTAAAATATCAATGTTGTTTATTCATTTAGTGTCTATTTCTTTAATCTATTGCATCTCCAGAGTATAGACATGGGATAGTCTCGCTTTGATTAGTGTATTTAACATCTTTAACTTTAGAAGCTTAAGCTAGGACTTGCATAAACTTATAAGTCTAAGAGGTGTATTATTATGATTTACTTGAATAAGTATTTTGTATGTCTTATAACATAGCTATAACTACTTTTTGTTAGGCAATTTACAGTTCTGCGGTGGGATCCTGAATTTTTACCCCAAATCCCTAATTTTGATGGCATGGACCCTTAATTTGATCTTTCTGAGGCTGGCAGCCCTGGAAATAACTTAAATCGTCTTTGGTGAATTATAGAAGCAGTTTATTGGGTTTGTATAATATACCACCATAATTTAACTTCTATTATTTGCAGACTCTCATTTATAACCAAAAACAATTGCATTTAGCTATTTCTTTTTATTAGCCTTCTTCTTCTTTCAGTATGCCTACTGACTCAACTATTACTGTTGGCGTGCATGTCTTAGTTATTTTTATGCATTAAGTATTGATTATGGTGATCCTATTTTTTTTATCTGAATGTCTCCATTCTCTTCTTACATTTGCAGGACTCTGAATTGAATTTGGATCCAAGACCTCTCCGCTGCCCAATCACCTTAGCAGTGGATGGGAACAGCAACGGAGGCAACAGTAGTAACAGAAACAGCGCTGGTCACCACTCTCCCAACTTCCAACCTCCGAGTCCCAGCATGCGTCCGCCTCGAAGCCACAGTTCTAGCACGTTGGGCAGTCGCGCCAGTGGGGGTCCCATCCACACCCTTGAGTTCACGCGTAGCCGGGACATGAGTCGGTCTTCACTTCCTCCTTCAAGCGGTACCAACGGAGGAGACGGTAGAAGCTACAACAGCAAATCTAGCCGTGACAATAGCAATAGCAGCGTCTCTTCGACTCGCTCTTATAACGGAAGTAACAGTGGAAGTAGTGGAGGAGGGAACAACAATAATAATAATAATAATGGCGGTGGGGCTTCCTACTCAAAACAAAGCCCGTCTGCTGGTAGTGGTGGCTATGGAACATACAACAGCTCCAGTTCTCAAATCCATCACGACCGATCCAACTCTGCGCCATATTACCACAACCACCACCATCACAATCATCACAACAATGCATCATCATCGTCCCAAAACTTTGCCGCATCGGCGTCCTCTGGCAGCAGCAATAACAGTCGTGACCGATACGCCCACTACCCGGTGTCTACGAGTCCACAGTTGACCCCGTCCCACAATCCTCAGCACCACAGTGGTGCCACCACCACCACACTCCACAGACCGCCCCCGCGTCCATACTCCAACAGTTCGCATCATCATCACCACCATCACCACCACAACGGAAATGCCAACAGCAATCCCACTTCTTCCACTGGTGGTGGTGCTGGTGCTGGTCCTAGTAGCAATAGCAACAACAAAGGTTTTGGTCGTAACGGAGGCAACAAGCAGCGTAAGAAGAGTGCCAGGCGGGAAAGCTCACAGAGTCGAGGGAATAACTCGTCTAGGTGATATTGGCCAACACTTTTGACTAGACTCGTTCACCGTCCCATTCATTTATTAATTCATTCCTTAGAGCAGCAAACTAGTTTGTCGGCCATTTTTCAATTTCCCCCCACCCCCCCTCAATTTCTCAAATTTTTTCATTCCCGCAGCACATTTTCGAGATGTTTTGTTTTTAATAGACTTTTGATATTGTTCTGTTAAAATATTGTAGAAATGTTATGCTTTTAATTGGCCTTTAGTGTACTTTTGTAGTTGAAATATATCAGGGATGTTATCTTTTTAATAGGTCTTTGAGATAGTTTTGTTGTTGAAATAGTTGGGGTGTTCTTTTTTTAATAGGCCTTTAATATATTTTTTGCTATTAAAGTGTATCAGGGATGTTTTTGTTTTTAATTGGCCTTTAATATAGTTTTGTTATAATATTTCATGGGTTTTTTTGTTTTTAATAGGACTTTAATATAATTTTGTTAAAAATATTTATGTATTTGTTAGTATAACACTTAACAGCACAAATAATTGGGTGATAGAAGGTTTGTGTTAGCTTCAAAGATAACAAAAAAGTTATAATTTTGTTAGTTAGGCGAGAATTATTGTTTCTATTTATTTGACGTCAGTGATGTTATTAATGGCGAAAGTAGTGCTGGTGTTGTTTTAACTTGTATAAGAATAACTTTTTAGAGATGATATGCTATACTTGAGACTAATTTTGGTTAGGAATTTGGCGTAGGCATATGTTCTTTTGTTTCAATCTTAATAAAATTCCTCTATTTATTGGTGTTAAGTTTAACAGATAATTGTAAACATCCATTTATATGATGCGGTTTAAGTATTAAAAAGAAACCTGCATTTAGATTCTGTAGAGAAAAAAAGAAGAAAAAAATTACAGATATTTTTGGCCTACTGGATTGTTTATTTGCTCACATTTAATTTTAATTTTTATTGAAAGGTGGAAGTTCAATTGAAATGAAACATAAATTTAATTTCTAATTTAATTTCTAAGTCATAGATAAAGATTCATAATTGTTAGATTTTAGCCCAAGAAGAAGAAAAATTAACCTCCTTCTCTTGATAGTACCATCTGTTCATTCATATAAATAATCAATCTTAAGAATGATATATAATAATGTATTATTTAATGTATCATATTGTTGTATACAATTTTTATCATCAACTAATTTAGTTAAGTAATATTATTTTGTTGTTGTGAGGATACTTTTCCCTTAGGCAAAGGGTTGATCCTGTACTTAATATCAAAAAGTTTGGTTTAGTATAGATAAAAGGAGGGAGCATTCTGTTATCATATATTCATATCAATCATGTATTATATAAAGTAATGATATCATAAATTTATAATATACACATGTATGTACTACTAAATCTTAGTTAAGCAACTTAAAACTAATTTATTTGTCATAGTGATCTTGTTTATGTTTTCATAATAATGGCGCAAGTCTAATGTTTCAACTCAAACTTAAAAGTCATTTCATTGCATTCACCCGCTGATCTTTCAAAAGTTTTTTTTTGTTTTTGTATCTCATCGACCTGCTCACCATTAATTATTATTGTAAATTATAGTTTTAACTAAACATGTAACTTTAATTAATCTCTAGTTAAAAATAGCCTGGGACCACAAAGGTCTGTGCTTATGACATATATAAACCCGGTACCTTACGTTCTATTAAGTTCAGTTCAGTTGTTTGACCTAGTTAGGTAGTGAAGGACGCATGGAAGATTTTCTCATCACTAGTTGAGTTGACACGGCTTTCATCCTTTCAGACGAGGATAGAGCTGTACAGTCGGTGTTAAGTGCTTAATGTCATGATTTTCTTTTATCTAACATGAGTGAGTATCTATGTTATACTCAAAAAAGAAAAGATTTAGAGAGAAGCATCTTTGGATGCAGATATAAGTTTGCATTCCCAGTTTTCTCTTCAACAGGTATTCATTTTGATAAATATGCGTGTGGTGGGGAAAATGATAGATGACAGTGTATTTTTCTCTCCCAGTAACACTCGATGCCTTCAACATCTGCAGCTGTGTTTCAAACGTAACGATCCAAAGTGTTCGCCTCTACATTCTTCACCAGCGAGGCCACAAAACCCAATTCAATACATATTTAATTTGATCTTGTGTCATAAAAAGTTAAGCTTTCTATTTTCATGGATTTCTCTTATCTAGGCTTGAATCGACTAGGCTTAAATATTTTATATTTGATTCTGGTGAAGTTTGTAGCTCATTTTGCAATCATTTGGATCAGATCTTTCACATGAAGCTTTGTGTGGATTTTACTTACTGATGTGTATTTATTTAGCGAGTATTTAAAAAATGGCGTGTTTGTGTTATGTAGTTATGGAAATGAATGTATTTTATATTTGCTAATAACTTTTCTTTTATCTTCAATCAATTTCGCTAAGTTGTATTTTTTGTGTTGTGAGGATACTTTTTCGCTTAAAGCAGACGGTTTGTTTGTTGGTTTTTTTTTTAGTGTACAGTTTCTCTCTTTAAGATCCCTAGTTGAAAATAAATCAATCAACATTTATACAAATTGATTTGATAGGAAAGCATAGCTGGATAGTTCTCGTCTTGAATTTTGTGTGTCGTTTAGATTAGAATTTTCATGAGTGATGTCACATCATCTCCCTCTCTCTTTTTCCTTCACATTTTATTTTCCTTTTTATATTCTTTTACTTGAACTCATGGTGACTTAAAAATAACAAAACATATTAGATTTTGAGAACGATGAAATTATTTATTTTAGACACTTATTTTAAAATCAAACTTCAAAGCACATATTTGTACCCTTTCACCATCTATCGATCATGCTTTGTTCTATTGACTTGATCATGACTTAGAATTATGATTTAGTAATCGTCTTGCAACATTCTTATTTGTGATATATTATTTTATTACGCTGTAATATGTTTTTCCTACCAAATCATTTTCATTTGATGAATCATAGACAAAATTATTCATATCACGAGATTTTTTTTTATCTATCGGCAAAATTAGATTTTTTGTTGGTTCGTTCTACATTCATTTAAAAGTAAGAAATTTATTGTTGCATGATTTTTGTTTTTTCTCTCTTTTACTATGAATGCTGTCATCTATAGTGCTCATTGTCAGTTACTAGATGAAATCATTTTGTGTTTGCCCTTCCAAAGGGAGTGAGATAAAAAAAAATCCTTGAAAATCTTGTTTTCATATTTCGATAACCGTGTGCATATATTCTATTCCGATTATAATGTGCTTCTATTCAGGAAAACTTATGTGTTCTCTATTCTGAAGTTGCTTGCTCTTTATTTCTTTTACTTATGCTGAATGTTATTTATTGAAATTTTATGAAATGTTATGATCCGTTTATCTATCATATATATCTACGTCAGTGCCACTGAATATAGGCCTAAAGCTATTATTTATTCATTTTCTTTAAAATTTTCATCTTGATGTTTTGCAGAAAAAAAGAAACATCACATTCTTGTTGATTAAAATTAAATGTTAGCAGTTGTTGCTTTAAAGCCTTCATAGTTTATGATTTTCTGTGTATAGATCGGATTGCTGGATCTCGTATCTTTGTTATTATTATAAAATGCATAATACCTTATTTCTTTATGATGATACATTTATTACCATCCTTTTGTCAATTAGCAACAAAAATAGTGATATTCCTTTTTGTTATTCTATTTTTTTTTTTAAACTTTATTTCCAAAAAAAATGTTATGGATATTTCAGACTTTTTCTTTTCTTTCTTTTAACAGTTATTGCTGAGCTAATACTCCTCAAAGAAGAAAGTTACTACTAAGAAAGTTTATGCATTTGGTATCCTGTTCCAATAAAAAAAATTTTTGTTAATGTTTTATGGATGGTGTATTTGCATTTGTCAAAAAAACACAAAAGACTAAATTAAACAGAACGATGAACCATGTGATTTAAGTGCACTATAAAACTCATAGTCAGCCTAAATTGTTATTTTTATATTGAAAACTATAAACCATGTGCTTTGAATTGCTCAGGTCTTATTTTGCATTTGTTTGTTTAAAAAATGATTACTTCCTTTAAACGTTTTGTTGTGTATGTTGTCTATCTTATCTTGTTAAACTCCCATGATGCCATTCTGCTTGTTATGATATGGATGCAAACTTGAAGTGTCGTCACACATTTATATGAACCTATACACATGTTTTTTCTACATTATATCATTTCCATCATGAATTTCTCACAGACTGAAAAAAAGAGAGTCAAGTTAATATTCTCATATTTTTTCATCACTGTGACATCTAAAATATTAATTTTGACATAATGGTGACTGTGTTTTAGTTATAAATTAAGTCTCACAAAAACACACGAAACAAACAACAAAGCAGATCTGCTGCTACATTCTGTGTCACCCACCACTCTCTTGATAAATATATCAGTTAATAAATTAAAAAAAAATATGCTCATTTTGTAAATTCATTTATTACAAATATTGGATTTGGTTTTAAATTTATTGAATATAATACTTGCTATATTTGCTATTAAATTGAATTTAAAAAAAAATCATTAAGGAGCAGCAAAGCCTTTTTAACTTAAAATATGCCATGTTACTATTGCCTCGCTATTCTTTCTAATGTATTATAATGTTGACAATGATAATGATAGTTTCTCTCATTCAGTTATACTAAGTGGGTGTCATTATCAGACCAGTGGTTGGAATTATTGTTTGGGATGGGAATGATTAAAAGTGTTATAATAATGTCTTATAATCCTCAACTAGCACGTATTTTCATTGTCGGTTCATTTCGGAATTACTGAGTTTTAAGACTGCCATTTTGTAATCAAGTCTAGGTTTTCAAATTTTCTTTCTTTTTAAAATTATTTTTATGTTCATTAAGATCATGGTAATGCTATTTAGAATAATAAATGAATAAATAGGGAAATGTATTTAAATCTTCATCTCAGTTTGATTTTAAAGCAGCAAACGATTGAATATCAAAATTGTCAAAGTGAAACATTTTCACAGGCATATATATATATTTGTTTTGTTTTTTTAATTGAATTGTGACTTAGGAATTGAATTTATAGTTTAAAATGGCGTAACTTTGATTTGAAGTACTTATATTTGTATGCGCATCTGTGTAATACACATTTCAAGTTTTAGTGACGCAGAGTATCAATTATTTGTGTATATAATAACATTATGGTTTTATTCTGTTGTATGATTTAGTTTGTTTTTTGAGATATGCAGGGATTTTGAATACCGTACATCTGATTTGCATTATATTATACATTATTGAAAGCGCTTTCCTTCTTTTTCTCTATTGAATCCATCTAAAGTTATTTTAAAAAACAACAAATTAACATAATTATATGATGCTTATCTTAATAACAAAAACGTAGCTGTTTAATTTAGTGTATACGCATTATGGTCATTTAATGTATTCTTTGGATCTTCTATCTTATTATGAATAGCCCTTTTTTACTTACTCTTTTGGGGGAAGGGGCGCATAACAACTGCCGACTACTATTTGTATATTTTTCTACATTGCAATATAAATTTATAATCACTAAAAAAGTACTGGTATTATGTTATAAAGTGGAAATATTTTTTGTTTATCCTGTAAGACATGTTGACGGGAATATTTATTTGTTTTACTGTTGCTTTGAACCAAATACTGTTTGATTTTTTAAATGGTGTTAGCTTGTGTATATAGATATTGGGTTTATATATTGTGTGTGACGTTTGAAATAATCACTTGGAAGTGTTATATAGTATTGGATCAGGAAGAAGAATATTGTCAAGTCTGCCTTTCTTTATCTTAATTGCAAAATGTCTTTGTTTGAGAGATGAAAATGTGTTTTGATAATTTGGGTGTAAAATTTGTAAGTAATAATAATAATATTCAATCGCCGTGTTTTAAAAATAATAATAAAATAATTATATGATAAATAGAGCAGCATGTGTTCTATTCAAACCCATTCTGCTTCATCCATTATTGTCTTCACTTCATTTCCAAAGCTCATTATTTATTTATTTGGCTGGAATTCTATTTCAGCTGTCATATTTGAACTGTTATAACTATTTCATGACATTTAATTAATTGACTATGCTCGTTATAAAACTTGGTTGCCATTGGTTACGATACAATCATACTCAGGCCTTAAACAATTGTTATTCTCATCTTTATCCGTTTATCCCCTTTATTTTGTTTTTACGTCCTTATGAATTATTGATACACATTGTGATGATCCGATGTTATTTCTCCGCTTTTTGTGTTTTGTCACGTTTTCCCAATTCCATTCTTTTTAATATTGTATATTATGCATCTTACCGAGTGTTTGAAATCAATGCATTTTATTGAATGTTTGAAGAAGTTTGTTTTATTCTAGCTGATGAACTATTAGAAAGTAAGAATAAAGTAAGTAAGTTCGTAGTCAATGGTGATGATGTGTTTGGGTGTTTGATGATGTTATTCATATCGTCACAATTCTGATGTTGACTTAAAAAAGAGATTAGTGCATTATAGCTGTGCCAAAAGAAGAGAGAAATGTTTAAATAATGATTCTTTTGAATACGTCTTGTGACGTTTACATGTTTTTTTCTTTTTCTTTCTTTTTTTTTTTGGTTGTGTTTTCTATAAGATATTTCCTTTTTGCTATTGTTTTTTTTTAAATATAAATTACTCATCATTAATAGTTTTGTTATTTTATATTTTAGGATACTTTTTTATGTTTGTCTTATAATTTCAGTTTTATTTAATGTTATGATAATTGGTCTTCAGTAAGTGGTTTAATTCGACTAGTTTTGTTTTGTTTGTCTTTATCGCCTTTATTCCATTGTAAGTTTGAATACCTCAATACCATTGATCTTGTTACATTTCCCACTAGTCATATGATTCATCTTTCATATAATTTTTATCTTGGCGCTGCTAAATATTTGATTGATTTTCATAATGTCTATCTATATATATGTGTGTGTTGCTTAGAAATTTTGTATCCGCCATAGACGGACACCGCTTTATTTTATCTACTTCAACCGTCTCAATTAAGCATGGTTTATGTGAGTGTATTTTAGTTTTGTTTTGGTTATTCTTCTCTTTTTTTTGTCCTTTTCTTGTCCTTTCAATGAGTATACTGTGTGAAATATGAGATTGCTTGAGCTGCTCGCTGTTTTGTTTTACTTGCAAAAAGTGATCCTGCTTTCATTATTTCACATTGTGCAGTAATTTTAAAGTTTTAAAAATGTGTACAGTAAAATGTGTATAATTGTTTTTTTTTAAGATATAAATAAAAACTGACTCATTAAATATCATCTTTGGTTTTATCGTAAAACAAAGAAGAAAAAAGACCAAAAGCATTAAAAACAAAGAAATATTCATGACTTTGCAAAACAAAAGAGGTATTATTAAAAACATGATATTACAAATATTTTTATTTCTTCCATGTCAAAATTGACTATAAATAAATACTGTTTGTTATAGTTATGTTTTTGTGTACTGTTTTGTTGTTGATATTATAGATTATTGTTGTACATTGTAAATCTTTCATTTCAATTGGAATTGTTGCTTGTTAATCTTTTTTTAATTGTTATATTTGTTGCTGTGTAAAATAACTTTAAGTTATGTTTAATATTGTCATGTTTTGTTTTGTGATTTTGTCTGTATTGTAAATTAAATTTTAAGTATTTAATTCTTTTCACAGGTTGTTATTAATATTTTTATATTTTATAAGGTCTTCATAATTATTATTATTAGCTTCTAGAGCTCATATATATTATATTAAAATTTTGTTTTAAATTTTTGTTTGTGGTATTATATTCATTTATTTTTTATTTTTTTTTTTTTTTGCAGTATTTTAGTTATTTTTATTTTCTTAATAATAAAAGGATGTGTAGGTTGATGATTATTGTGATTGTTGTTGTTATTATTTTAACTGCTATTTTTGTTGTTGTATTAGCTGAATGCATCTTAAATCTTATCTTATTCGTATCTTGACTGACAAATGTATTATAATTTATTTGTTGACATTATTATTGTATGATAATTTTATGTGATTGACACAAGCATGCTAGAAATCCCTGATTGGATCAGTTTTAACTGTCTGTCTGTCTGTCTTTATTTACCTGTATCTTTCTCCCTTGATCTTCTCTTTAAAAAAAAAAAAATCTCTTCAGAGATAGATGCACAGTTATATGGGGTGCTTGAAAATGCAGACAAATTTGATCTTACTAGATCATTTATGTTTTTTATCATAAACTTTAAATCAGTCTCTCTCTTTTCGCTGTCTCAAAACATTCCTATGCCTCTTATTTTCTTTTTATCTATCTCTTCCTTTCTGTCTATCTGTCTCTGTCTCTATCTTTTTATCTCTCTCTCTCTCTCTATTTCTCCCTCTTTCTGTCTGTCTGTCTTACTCTCGCTTTATCTCTCTTTCTCTCTCTCTCTCTCTCTCTCTCTCTCTCTCTCTCTATA
>JAUEKR010408971.1:0-13055 GCA_031762895.1 Corambe burchi
GGGGAAGTAAACGAGATGTAAAGCGCCTAAAGACTAGACTTTGGTGATACGTGCGCTATATAAGAACTATCTTTACTTTACTTTTTTATCTTTACTTCTCTTTCTCTCTCATTCTCTCACTCTGTGTCTCTCATTCTCTGTCACTCTCTATCTCTATCTCTCTAAGTATGTCTTACTCCTCGTATAATATACAATTGGTATAATTTTAAAGTGTTTCTAATTTATTTTAATGTCCACAGATAAAAAGATGACATCAAAAGATAATATTGATGTGAGGACAACAATGACAAGAAATCACCAACATTTGATACATTCATTTTATATATGACCAACAGCTACAAACAACTTTATAAAAACAATCATTGGAAAGTATTCAATAACAAACAGCAGACAAGTTTGCTATTGTCAGCACCTTAAAAAAGATTATGATTGGAACAAATAATTACAATTTTACCATCCATTAAAAAAAAACAGCTGGTAAGTCTCCTGTAGCAAACAACCGAAAAATTTGCAAAGACCAACGGGAAAAATAACTCCTTCATAATAAACATGATTTTAGTCAATTTGTTTGAGTGAACATAAAAAACCGGCAATTTTACAATCTAGACTCTGTGCTGAGTGAAATAACATAACTAATTTTGGTGGTTTATTAGCTAATCAATCATACTATAGTGACCCATACATTCAAATTATATACTAGCACAAGTACTAAACACTCATACAAACAACCACACGATGAACGAGCAGACACTCGACTACCACACCCGTCTCCACGAGTGGTACAGACAGCACAGCATCCAACAGGAGAGGCAGGCTACAACAGATAATGTTGCCAACCATCATTATCAGGTCAAACACCCTCCTCCTTCTCATCAAAACCACAACCAACATCAGCAACAGCAACAGCATCAACAGCACCAGCCAAGACAAACGTCTGCTTCTACTGGAGCCAAACGCCAACCCACTTCAATGACGACGCCTAATGAACTCATCGCATTAGGGGTGCTTTCCAGGGACAAGTTGCACTTTATCGACAATTGGTAAGTGGTCACATTGCAAAACTCCATCCTTGGCCATAGTGAAGCTGGCAAAGTTTTTCAGTTTTCGTTAACATTATTAGATAGATATATAATACTAATTGAATAGTCCAAGCATATGCTTTTGAGAATTTATGATTTAATATCATGGTCTATTGTAATCTTTATCTAATCAGAAAGTTAAAGAAAAATTGCTGAAAACAGACACATTTCTACCTTCACTAAAGCCTTGCACTGAAGTCAAACTGAGTGATTATAGCCTCCATAATACTGCAGAAGAAAATGTTGCTGGCTTTTCAACTAGACTAGCAAACATTAAGTATTAAGCATCAAAAATAATCCCAAAATATTAGTCAACAATTTGTGTGTACGTAGAGTTTAGCGTGTGTAAGATATAAGGCAGCAACAGGGTGGAGAGGGGGAGGGGGTAACCAAGGCAAATGAAGAATCCGTTAAAAGTTAAAATATTATATGTTTATTATTCATCTTGATATTGTTATTGGCAATATCATGAGGCAAAAAAATGTCATTATCAAGTCTCAACAACACCCTACACAACGATGAGTACCAAAAAAGTGCATTTAAATTATTTTCCTCAGCATAATAAAGTCGCCTCATCGTGTCTAAGTTCCTTAAGTTGACCATATATAATAATAAAAACATTTTTGTAAATAGCTCTTCATTTTTTCAATTAATTTATTTCTTTTTTTTAAGTTCCTTTTAGACCAGTATGCCCATTTAAGTTCTAAATGCTCAAAGTGTTTTAACAAGGTGATCCCTGAATAGCCTAGCACTCCACCATTATTTTAACTCTATCTAGAAAATTATAAAAGAGTTACTTATTAGGTGCATCATTCAAAAATTTTGATAATAGTCTGTATTGTAACACAATCTGTAGAATCTGTAGATACCCATTACAATTGAATAGATTGAGGTAATGTGCATAACATGTATAACAAAACCTATAAGCAGAGTGCACATTTCAATGCATCACACTAAATAAAATAAGATCTATAATTTACATAAATACAGTGGACTTCACTTGTAGTGAACTTAGATATATTAAATTTTGGATGCAGCGATTTTTTTTCCCTATACAACAATACAAAAGTTGTAGTGAACTTCAGATATAGTGAACCATATTCTGGTTCCCCAACGACATCCCTTCAAGTGTAGTCGACTGTATTAAGAGTATACATATTAAACTGAACTATTCAAAGATTATTATCAAATCTCTGTAAAGATAAAGAAAGAATTAACTGCAATATGTACATAGTCCCTGATTTATTCTATTATTCCTCCTTCTCCTTGCTCCAAACATCACATTCTCTTTTATCTCTTAATCCCAATCTTTCTTAAGCCCCCATCCCTTCCATGCAAATATACAATAATGACATTGGAAATGTTCTAACCATATTATTAACTACTATTGTGTGAAATATCAGATTACCAGCAATAATAAATGTACTGTATTTACTTCTCTTTTCCATCAGGTGCTCTGAGGTCAATCGAACCATGTTTTCCATCAAAAAGAAAGAAGCAAGCCCACTATTCCGTAAGTGTCGCATCAGCTCTACGATAAAAACCATCAAGAAAGACAAGACTATCTTGGCCAGTAGGCGCGCTCGATCTGCTGAAGTGTATACCACTCAAGGCGAGTGGTCCAAAGCACCAAAAGCAAACATTCAAGGGGGAGAACTACTCGGAGGTACTCATGTTGGTCTAAACAGTGAAGGAAAAGAATCCCGAGAAGGAAGTGCCACAACTGTATATAAATCTATAAATCTAGAAATGGCTAATAATGTCGACCTGTGCGTCACAAATTCACTTGATAAATCAACAGACAACACAGTTCAAACAATGGCACGTGTCAACCACGACTCATTCAATAGGAGAATCCGCCCATCGATCATAAAGAAACATAATAACTCCATCAATATTCCATCGGCTTCTGGCACAACATTATCAAGTGCAAAATTAGACGCTCACAAAAGTAGCCATCCTCATGCAAAAGTTAAGTCCGAAAACAATATACCATCTCGTCGCATCAAAAGTGCAAACTTTTTCAAACCAATGTCTTTCGAGGAGAAAATACACAGCGGAAAAAATGATGGACAGATGAACGTCAGGTACGGCAGTGCAAAAACTCTTCCTGTAAGTCATAAGATTTCGGACAATGACCATGGAAATGTGGCAGATAGTTTGAACAACGAATCTGGAAAACTTAAATCAAGGCTGACAAGTGCGAGTATGAGGAGTCAGAAAGCGTACACAGATATCGATGCGTCTATAGGAGATGCTGAAGTGGCAGACATCATCAATAGAACCACAGGGCTAGACCCAACCAGAGAAGGCTACTCTTCATTTTGTTCCAAATGTTCAGGTATTTACTCGGGAAATGCTCCACCACCACCAACTCCAGCGACCTGCGGTAGCTGCGTACATGGAATCACAATCGACGGTAAAATAATCGGTCAAGGGGCCGCCAGGCCAAGTAATGCGGAGATTCAGAAGGAGCTGGCGCAGAAGTTAGTGCAAGTAGAGAAGAATTACCACGACAGCGTGACAAATGCAGATATCCAGTTAAAAATGGCAGAGAACAGAGTGAGCGACAATTCAATTCACTACTCCAAAGAGAGAGAAATGGTCCAAAATGGAGTACAGACAAAAACTGGATTGTCCACTTTGAAAGAAAACAGTGATTTTCCAGACAACCACAGTGGTAGTATTGATATTGGTGACAATCATGATAGTAATGATGAGTTTTCTATAGACGTCAAGATTGATAAAAGTGAGGACAATCATGAAAATATTTACAGAAGAGATGACAAAGGTGAATTGGGAGATAAATCGGAGTACAAACGTCATGTACCGACAATCACCATCAATACCGATGACAATCACGATTGTGACAGAGAAAATGTGGCTGATTCTGAGAGACGCGATTCTATAATCTTAGATGAAGAGAAGCTCTCAGCGGCGTATCGTATGCGCAGGAACGCCGGACGTCGCATGTCAATCCACTTCAGCTACAAACCAGAGGTGGGTAACATATCCATCTCAAACAAACTCCTGCATTTCCTCACCATAGACGACTGCAAGCAGGCAATGCGGTACCATCCGCACAAAATACTAGAGAAGCACGAAGTGACTGACAACCCTATGGTGATGTTAGCCAATAGTATGGCATTTCAAAACATGTATGGAGATAACTACGGAGATGGAAATGAATCTAATACGTCCAGTGATGGCAAAGGTGCCATGAGGATTAGCAAGGGGTCAACCATCACCACACTGCCTTCGTCAACGGCTAACAACGCCACCAAGACAAATAAAAAGCAATACAAAATCTTGTTTGATCCAGAGGATTTGGACTTTTACAAAAACAAACAGCCAGACTCCAAGAGCCTAGCAAGAGCGTTCAACACGCTCATCTACGATCGGACCATCATGCAACGACTGGAAAACAAAGGGTATGGATTGAAGTCTTCAAAAGCAGCCAATAACGTGGGAAGGACGCAAGAAGGCCCCAAATATCGACTGATGAATGCTGCGTTGAAAAAGCAGATAGGGGAAAAAATGCAAGCTCAGAGTCAACAAATGCTCTATCAGTACCAGAGGAAAAAGAGCGGCATTCACTTTACTGCAAAAAAGACAGCTAACACACGAGCCTCATCATTGTCATCTGAGAGAAGCTTATCACTGGATTCTCTACCTTCGGTGAAAAAGGGCATGTGGGAGGATGGTAAAGAATCTCAATAGTGAATAATAATTGCGAATAGGGAATATAGCACAGACAATAAAAATAGTTAACAATTTATTAAAACCTCAAAAATGAAAGTAAAAAAAAAAATCTCCCAATTGATTATCAATGTGAAAAGTATACGAAACAATAACAGTCAACTTTAAAATCTCCAAAATTAATAATAGCTTGCAGGAAATCTTCTCCATCTATCACATATGCAATATAGAAGTAATGAAGGCAATGACAGATAGTCAATTAATCCATAACTTTTTAATTTAAACAGCCAGAATATTTCTTTTACCTCAAAAGATACTAGCAACGAACTAATTCTGTAGCTTTGATGACATTGATTATTATAAAAATGTTTTATATCTGCAAGTTTATTTTTATCGCCTAGATGCGTGTAAATCTATCCTAACATAAAAGAAAGATAAGATATAGAAATGGATAAAAACAGCTAACTAATACATAAATTTTGATGCAAGTCTTGAATACATTATCCATACATCAGTTTATGAGTAGTTTTAATTAGCATAACATTGTTTCAATGCAAATGTTATGTCTGTATAAGTTTGTATGTAAATATAAAAATATATTATTTATTTATTTCAGAAATTATGGAAAAAGAAATTAATTTCTATTGTAAGCTAATAATATATTTCCTTTCAAATATGTGTGCAATAAAATAATAAGTTAAAAGCATCATTATTTGTTTCACAATTTTTAAATTAATTTTATGAAATATCAATGTATATAACACAGATAGACCGACAGAGGAAGAGAGAGAGATAGAGAGAGAGAGAGAGAGAGAGAGAGAGATTGAGGGAGAGAGAGAGAGAGAGAGAGAGAGAGAGAGAGAGAGAGAGAGAGAGATAGACAGACAGACAGACAGAGAGAAAGTAAGAGAGGGTGAAAGGCAGAGAGAGAGAGGCATACAGATACAGAAATAAAGAAAGAGACAACCAGAAAGAAAGATAAATACAGACAGATAGACAGACACACAGACAGAGAAAGAAAGAAAGGATACATTTTCCTCCTTTTTGTAGAAGACAGCAGTCAAATCTTTTATTATATAAATATTTCTTGTTCACCAACCTGCCCTAGTCCGTCCTGAGTGGCAGCAAAAAGACGCAGCTGGTAGTGACATTTGGGGTGAAGGAACATCTCAAGATGCGGCTCAGACGCATCTAAACGCCAGTCATAGTCAGACGGCCTGCCAGTCTGTAGTTTGATAGCCAGTGTAGCCTCTTTGCCGTATCTAATTGAGAGATGGTGAACGGATGTCATATATAACCCATTCAACAAACTATAATAAGATATAACAAATATTTTGTCATATTTGTTAGATAAATGGTGAATAAATGAAATACATATCATACTGTATACTGATGATTCTTTTATTGAATTAGTACAGTGATTGGGTTTTCAGAGCCTAGTCTAGACAAACAATGACAGCTCCTACTTATTTTCGATTTTTAGCATACATAGAAACAATATACAGCAAAGATGCCACCTCAATGTCAGTACAAGCAACCAAAGTTGAATATTAGAAATAAAGACAAACATGAGAACCAAGAAACCATAATAAGAGAAAGAGAATTATTAAGTTATCCTCAATATAGACAATATAGAAGCAAGAGAAGGGAAGAAAATAATGAATAAAATCATGGCTAAAATAGGACCTAAACCCACAACCCTCACACTAATCACCCAACAAGAAAAAAGAGAACCTCTACCCACTATATTTAAGCTACTCAGTTTTCACAAAAATGTCATCTTTATTTATTCTTTTCAACTTCGGTTGCTAGGATCAAGGTAATATCTTTGCTGTTTCATGTAGTCATCCTCTATGTACCTACATAACATGAGACCAAAGAGTTATATCATGATTTGGATGTTTTCATTACTAGTGATATATTGGGAAATACGAATCCCCATTATCTGGAGGAATATGTGATCAGTCATAGATTTTGAGATATTGATACCATCATAATCTGAGATGTTTCCGCTTTCAAATAAAACCTATTTTAGATCAACAGCTTATCATTTAACAAAATTATGCTTTTTTGAAAATTGATACGCCAATATCTCAATTTGACAATCTGTGCCTTGTATACCGACATGTCATGATGGGCAATACATAATAATGCGTCTAGGGGGAGTGGTTGTTAAGTAAAAAAAAATGTTTACCAGATACCGATAGTTGATGAGTTAAAGACAATATTATCTCTTTCTACCAAACTCAACTCTCTCACTAGCCCATACTATTTACTTACCTGGTACTAAAGATATTTAGTAGCTAAATCGATAGAATAGGCATACTACCGGTATACAGTACTAATTTAACTCTTCAAAGCAAATTACAATGTTTTGAGGATGGTTTGTTACATATCTACAATTCATTAACTCCAAATTTTCTAGGCGGTTTACTTTTTAGGGTCAGTAGACTTAATAGAGATAATATGGTATGTACACAACTGATAAAACAACCAAATATATAATTACCCAGCGAAGGTGTATGTATCCTCATTGCTCCAAGGAATCCTCAAACGCAGAATGCTTCCTTCATTGGACTCTAAGAAAATAATTGAGATAATGAAGACATTTAAAATGAATCATACTAAGAAGCAAAGACATACAGTGAAACTTCCAGATAACGACATAGCAAGTGAAAAAAAAAACTACCTGTAGTATCCTAATTAAGCACACCATGCGCTTTAAAAATTATGTCTATGGAGTGCAGCTATTTGTTAGGTTAAAAACATGCTTACCAGATAACGATAGACGATAGACTAGACAGCAATTAAGATTTAAACAAGGTTTCAATCTATTCAAATGAGCAATTACCATACGTTAGCCCGAACCCAATGTATATATTGGACAGAGAAGGTATTCTATACACTATTAGCTTTATCTTTCAAAGCAAATTACAGTGTTTTGAGGATGGTTTGTTACATATCTTGGATTTATTAGCTGCGATTTTCTAGAGGGTGCGTTTATTAGGGTTGTTGCACTTAATAGTTGTAATACAATATGTCAGGTTTTTTGATGTTCTACTTTACTAATGAAATATAGTAAAAATAGATTCGGGACTACAGAAAAATGTTATACAGAGGGTTTCTTTATTTGGAGATGTTGCTATCGGGAGGATGCACTGTATTAAGAAAAAAAAACACATACGCAACAAGGAACATAAGAGATGTAGGAATAAAGAAAAAAATTTTGTTGTGATGAAACTCAAGTTAATAATCAATAGCACAAATTCATCAAAGCTAAATTTTACCAGTCCACCAGTAAGCTCCAAATACATAATCAGTCAATTCAACATGATGTAGCGATCAATTTTCTGGTTAACGGTATCGTTATCAGTGATGTGAACTGACTGTAACGTAGTAAGCTCATTTAGTAGGGCGTTGGACTGCTGGGACCTCTACGGGGATTTACCACATTCGATTCCCAATCTAGCTACTTGCATTTTTACCGTGAGCAAGAAAATTTGCATCAATTGCCTGACTGAACTCTGTCTGATGAAATATAGTTAGTACCAAGCCAGTAGGACAGATGTCTTGTCATAAAAATAATTGTAACACGCCTACCAGGAAAATGTCTTGTTAGAGTTAAATTTCACTGTTGGTTGGGGAGTAAAAGAAATCTAAAGCATTTAGAGACTTCTGTAATATGTGTACTATATAAGTACAATTTTCACTTTTTTCCTTCATCATAATTAAAAAAATGAATCAATGTTGATGCTATCATAAGAGGACATAAAAGAATCAATCTAATTCACTGTGATATATAGGGTGTACTATACTTGCTCAAATTATAATAATCTCTATGTGCAAGTTCACAGTTAAGCTAGAAGCTTTCCAGTTTTCAGTAACTTAATAAGTAGATAAAAATCACCCTAGAGCTATGGTAAAAAAATTTAGTCTTTAAACAGTTTACTTGGACAAGTTTCACTATGGCCATTTGGATTTATTACTATAAATCAATGAACAAGCTACCGAAAACTGAAAAATTTACAGCGTCACTATGGACAAGGCTTTATAAACTCATAAACCAACCGGCATGATATCTTGCACAGTAGGTAGGAACGACCTTGGCAGTGTACGTGCTGATGGGTAAGGACAGACCAGCCAAGTGGAGACTGTAGAACACAGATGCGTTGGAGATTTTCAGCATAGCGGCACCATCAGTAGCAGAGATCGGGTAAGAGATGACACTGTCGTAAGCATTCGGCATGTGATACACCAGATGGCGCTGATTGCTGTCATAACGGTCGGCAAATATGGACACCTGGCATGAATCATATTGCAAGATGTTATTCATTCAAATTCAACAGTGATAAAAATAAATTCTACAAATTTTTTATATACACATATATACTAAAAAGGCAAAGTTCATAAAAAATTAAAATTATGACTAACATCATGATTTGGCTCCATATAAGTAATTAGTTAATTATCACAATAATCATAAAATCAATAATAATGCAAATGATAATTAAAACGATAATTAAAATGATGATGATAATCACAATAATAATAATAATAATAATAATAATAATAATAATAATGATAATAATAATAATAATCATTATAATAATATTATTAACAATAATAATAATAATAATAATAATAATAATAACAATAATAATAATAATAATAATAATAATAATAATAATAATAATAATAATAATAATAAAGTTATTATAGCAGTCTTTATAATCAGAAGAAAAACCGTTATAAAATCAAAATAGTCATCACCATAATGAATAATGGCACTCATGATAGAACTCTACCTTTGAAGCACCTGCTGGAATCATAATAACAAGATATGTCTCCGATGTAGCATTGATGTCAGTATTCCGAACTCTTACATACTGAAAGAAAATGAATGAAATCCATCACGTATACATAAAAATAACCCGAAGAAAATATGTAAAACATTGAAAGGAAAATAAATTATAAGAATCAGAGCCATGCATAACATTAAAAGTGTTGTTTTTTTTTTTAATGTACCATTACAATTACAAAAAAGAAAAAAAGAAAAATTACATTAAAAAAATCAGAAAAACTGGAAACCTTCAACAATGGAATACTTCAAACCATACTGTCTTAAAAAATATGACAAAACCAATTTGTACAATTTCATCCAAGCTTCTATGTCACATGCACATCTTCATTATAGCTTGTGCATTAAAGTACCATCTGCACTCCTCATGGAATATACATACAAGCAGTCTTTTCAAGGTGCTTGCTTATAACATTGTAACATTTTCAATCTCAGCCTATAACCAGGTACTGGTCACATGAGTGGAATGAGTAAATGTGCATAAAAAGCCTTTGTCAATGACTTAATTCTCAGCGTCAGAGCCACTTGTGGATTTAAACCTGTGACTTTTTGATCATGAGGCAAATGTCTTACCACTAGACCAAATTAGCATTCTATCTAATTATTCATACCTTGTTGTTTGAATAAAGTGGAGGAATCATGCTTGATCTCGAGGACAAGCTTTTACATGAGGAACTGAAGAAAAAAATAATTAATTTCAAAGAAATGAATCAGCAAAAGTTATATTTCATTTAATCTTTTCAAACTGTTGTTTATACCATATTAAAATATATCAATATAAACATTTGCAAATAATCAAATAATACATCCAATCTCAAACTCATCAATAATCAATACAATGCGAAATGTGCATGAAAACACGAAAAACACTAGAAAAATTATATAATTCAAAACCTTTCCTAATATAGTTAGGTTTTTATGAAGCAAATCATTACAGCTAAAAGATACATGAAATAACATTAATAGATATTGTTTATAGACACACTTAAAAATATTAACACAACCAATGGTAATGATTGTCAATCTAGCATTATTTCCAAAAAGTCGTAGCAATGCAATGAACGAGAAAGTCACAAAAGTCACAAAAGTCAAGATAATGCAAAGGGAACAAAAGGATTTATGTCTTGCTTTGTTTTTTGTTGTAAAGAAAGTATGTCAAAAGACATAATAATAGTTTATGATAGCTTAGATTAACAATATAATGAAGAAGAATGATAAGAACAAAAATATAAAATATTAGAGGAATGAACGACAAAAGGAAAAAAGTTTTAAAAAAAGAAAAAGGTAAAAAAAAGGAAAAGGTAAAAAAAAGGAAAAGAAAATATAAATAAGATAATTACGAAGAAGAATGCAATGCAGCAACATAATAATCCTTACCATCTGTCCGACCCAGTCGGAATTTCGCAATAGCAAACCCATTCACCATTCGTCTGAGAAAAAAACAAAACAACAGTGATAATGATAACAGCAACAAATATCAAAAAGGAGGAAGATTGCAACTTCATAGTAAAACTAATCTTTGATTATTCTTCTTCCATTGCCAACTGAAACTTCATTGTTGAACACTCCTCAGTATTTCACATAGTTGGCACGTAATGTAAAATAAACAATAAAATACATAACATGAACAATAAAATACTATTCTCTGACACATGACCACAAATTAATTAATTATAATAATTGTTCATTCCACAGCCTCACAGTTGATAGCATAAATGAGTATTTACTGTTCAGGGATTAAGCGCCACCCATTTTTGCATTTTTTCCCTTTTTTGAAGAAAGTCATTTCATGGGTTTAAAATGTCTCTTGAATATGTGTTTATTGGTTACTATGAATATTTATATCAACCATGTGCTAGACGTTAATGAAATCGCTGGTTAATCATAATAACTCTCTCATGGTTCATACAAATTTTCCACCAATTTTATGGTTTTCTGCAGTTCAACATTTTTCCCTGCCTTGCACCACTACAAAAAAATTATCATTTCTAAACTTACCAACATATACCAACTAAAGATGGATATCAGAGATACTCAGCTAGGTTTCAAAGTCAATTTGTCAAAAACATAATTTTGAGGGGTGATTAATTGTCAGACAAATTACGTAATTTCAAAACTTATTTTTTCAAACATTCGAGAGAAAAATACTTTCAAAGTTAAATTTGATGGTTTATATAGCTGAGTACCTCTGTTTACATATTAAGATTATTTAGTAGTTATCAAAATTAAAAAATATTGAATAGTCACAAAATGATAATTTTTTTTTTTAAGTATCAAAATGCCACCATAGAGCAGCAGGAATAAATAGAATAGAAACAGGATTGATGCGCTCTACAAAAGAAGACAAAGACAATAAACATTCAGTTTATTGTCTTTGTTTTCTTTTGTAGAGCGCATCAATCCTGTTTCTATTATATAAGGTTTTTTTAGTAACGTTTGTTTATTTTCATGATGACGACCATTTCCATAGCTACATAATGTTTTTTCAAAAATATTTTTGGATGATTCTCAATTCTTACACTATACCTATATATCCTTCAAATATCATTGTCTAGGAGGCATATTATTCAATTTAGGTTTTGTCAGGCACTTAGTCCCTTAATCGGGGAGTTTCTTATGCAATACCCATACTATATTAGAGTTGTAAGCCTCTAAAATGTTACCATTAAAAATTTTTGTCTGTGGGTTAAACAAAAATAAATACTTGATGTATAGAGTGACCATAATAGTGTTTCATATGTCTTACTTTCAACAATATCAAGCAGTTTCGTCTTTGTCTAACAATCAGATACAAAAAATGTTTAATGATTCATAGATATCGATTGGAATTAAGATGCTATTTATGATTCATCTTTTTTATCTCCCAGAAACTTCTGATCTGACCTCTGGACACTAACTGAAACTAAAATAAAACAATAAAAATAAAATATTATACAATGATGATGGCAATTCATCATTTTTCAAGATCACCGGGCACAGAAGAAAAAGTTTGAAAATCTGAAAGATTGAAAACAAGGATTTACTGGATCCGAGTAAAATTATAGTATTAAAGATCATTTTTTTGTGGTTCCAGAAAATACTCATCATGAATTTTCTAACTTTCTAAGATATCAACTGAACAATGACTGATTGATTTTGTATAATTAATTTCATGTTAAAAATAAAAACGACAGCTGCATAAACAAACAAACAAAATCAATGAACTCACCAAATTAGACATGAGTACAACAGAATCTTTGTTTTCTTCAACAAGCATGGGCATGGCAATGTACTTAGCTTGTTTCACCTGCAAATAAAATCAATTGAAAAAACAAATATATTCATTTTATAGTTACTGTTGATCAGTGGCGGTTCCTGCTATTGTCCAACCTGTTCAGTGAACAGGTTAGAATATCAGGTCTTACTTCTTCAATTTGCCT
>JAUEKR010409082.1:9588-19849 GCA_031762895.1 Corambe burchi
ATTATACATTCAAGGAAGGTACTAGAAAAAAATTGTAGTTGCTCCATTTTTTCTACATCTGAAGCCTATCCAATACCAACCATATTTTCATTATTTTGTCATCTTAAGATTTGGTATGCCTACATCCTCTCATTTATTTAATCAATTTTGAATGGATTACAAATCTTTTTAAAGTATTATGGTTACTTCGAGCATCTTTTCTCTTTCAATTACAATCATAAGCAATCAAGTTGTATAACAATTAAATTGATATCACCATTTGCCATTTACTGTAACATTATTCTTATAGTTAAGGACCAACAAAATAAAGTAAATTAAAATAAAGTATTGAATATAATATTTCAAATTAGGAAACCATTTCTATGACAGCCATTTACATACCTTAATCTTGCGTCTGTAAGGGCTTAATGTTGCCAATCCAATAGGCATCTTACGCTGAAGAAGCATCTGAGTGACTTCGCTGTCTATTAAATCAAAGGGAATAAAGGAAGACAAATATAATGATAGAATTTCTTTACTTGATATCCATTCTCATATGGCTAACGGTACAACCCAATAGCTTACTATATACAGTAGAACATGAAAGTAGTATACTCGGAAATACACATAAGAATTATAGATCCCCCAAGGTTTTCCTTTATTTGAGTCAATAATTTTAGCATGAAAGTAATTTGCATCACATAAGAGGTCAACTCAGAAATAGCTTTTTTTCCACCTAGTCTTCTATTACAGGCTATTTGTTTTTCATGCTCATTATAGTAATCAATAGAAATGTATTATAATTCTTACGTACTGAGTAGCCTATAATGACTATTCTAGCGTAAAGTTGGAATGTAATTACACTATTTCTAAGTCCTTCTGTATTTATTCTAAGATATTTTAACCAACTTATCTTTGTTTCTATTGCATAATTTGTATATTTTGTAGTTTGGGTTTTATTTCTTTCATAATTCTATTTGGTGTCATCTCATGAATCAAAATAATAAAATTTTATTAGTCAACTAGGCAACTCTTGTAAAATAAAAGTAATATTTTTCTTTTTTATCTTTAATTACAGGGTTTGAATAAAATTCACAGAGTGCAATACAACAATGATATAAACAACTTATTGATAATTAAATGAAGAAATACCAGAGCTGAATAATAAACGTTGAAGTGATAAATTGTAATATCAGTATTATAAATAAAACAATCAAACTCTAAAAGAAACTAGTTATGCTCCAAAAAGAAGCTATACACGAAATCAATCATAATCTCCAATTAATTTAGCTTTAGTTAACAGTTCCTAACTTACTTTCAGTGATGTGGGATACTTTCCCTTGAGGACAAAACTCAAAGAAAAGCTCTGATGTGCTTTTGTCTGCAAGATACGTTTTCTTTCCAATCTTTTCCGCTTCAGCAAAAGCGCATGCAATGGCAGACGTACCGTCTGGCAACAGCCCCAATTTTCCGTACCACACAATCTTATCAGCACTGTGCATTATTGTTTTGTAACAGCATCTGGTGAGAGGTCCGATGTCCACTGGCTCATAACCTAATTTGGATTGAAGAGTAGGAAGAAAGTGCATTAATAAATCATAAGAAAAAAAAAAGAAAAATATTACGTTAATTAACCTTTTGTAAAGATGATATTGTTAGAAGGAAAGCAAGAGATAATGATAACAGTTAAATAAATAATGAATCAACCGGGACTTGAACGGGACTTGAACTTAAAACTAACTGTACAGATTTGCCTTACCAAGAAAGAAGAGCAAATCTACCAACTGAACAGGTAATATTCCTAACTGCCATGAAATACATATTTCTTTACCCTAATTCCTTAGTTCTACTATCATTATGACTGATATAGCCAACATTGCTAAATTGTTGTACTGTCCTAAACAACTTTGACAGTCTATTGTAACACTCATCGGTTGTGTATTGTCTGTGGTTGGTCACATGATCATAATAAAGTAAAAGCACTTCCTGTTAGAGAGCTTGGTAGCTCAGTTGGAAGTTCGGTTGAGCTGCAATCAAGACACTCAATAAGAGAATTGAGAATTTCCTATAGAAGTTCTTGGCTGCAACACAAGCGACCTGAGTTTGATTCCCAGCCTAGGCAGTGTTTTTGCAGTGAATTCGTTTTCTTGTTCACCCAGCAATGAATGGCGAGACATAACGAAATTAAAGTCAGTGTGGACAGCAATGGCAAACTACAACACAAAGCTTTATGCCTCGTGAGAGCCAGGAAGGACACTGACTTCCCTATGCTCGTAAATGAGGAGGGAACTTACTTTACTTTTTACTTTTTCTTCCTGTCTCCTATCTTAATCCTTAGCACGGTGTTGAAGTTGTTCTATCCCTGATTTGGTATACTTGTATTTATTATGCTTTGAAAACACAACAACTCTTAAAACATAGACGCTTACCATCATCAAGTCCTTCTTTAGAATGACCTGTGAAATAGACTCCTGGTTCATTTACATTCTGGACCACTAAATCACAGGGCAGATTGACAGTAGTGGCAGTGTCACGTGCACGAACCATCATCTTTCTAATCTGAAAAACGTTTAACACCATAGCTTTACAAACACATATGAGGCAAGGGGTATTAATAAATCATAAGAAGAGACAGAAAATTACTAAGGAAACCACAGAATAGACAATATAGAAGCAAAACAAGAGGAGAAAATAATTTTGTCACAGTTCAAGTCATTTGTAATTTATTATTCATATATGTATCATATTTTGTCTGCAGTCTATCACCATTCTAAAAGCATATATTGTTATTTTCACATAATCATTTTAAGCTCAATAGGTTTCTACAATTGGCTTTAGTCATCAAAGAATTTTTAAAATGTATATTCATCCTTAAAAGAGCAATAACCTTCCTACCTTTTTCATAACTGGCTCAGGAACCTCGAGTTCTCCCATGTCCACATCCATCAGAGTCTTTATAAAGAGGAATGCAATGGGACCACCGAGTAGAATCTCCCTGGCTTTACCTATGCAATTAATGTATTTATGTGAACAGTAATTAGATAAATTTACTGCTTTAGATAAAATATAAAGCACATAATATGCAAAGAAGCTCTTCACATAGTTAACAATAATAGATATTGAAGGTGACTTTTATATGAGAGAAAAGCAGGTTTATAGATATGTATGAATGTGCTTTACATAGAAGCGGACATAGACAAAACCTTCCAGTAAAAAACAAAAACCCTTCTTTAGCAGACAGCTATATTTTCTCTCATTCTAGACATTTGATATTTAATCATATGATATGCATAATAACTGTTATTTATTTCGTTATTAAAATAAGCATCAATTTCTGAATGAACAGATATTTGAGGCAAATGTAGGGGGCGGAAGAGTAAGAACAAGATTTATTAGAAGATGCCAAAATACAAGATTGATGGATGGAAATAACAACAATTACGACACAGAATGGTAACATATCTTCAATATTTTGTCAGAAAGTTGGAGAAGCAAGGCCCGATAAAAGGATCAGCTGACTTAAGAACTAGGCTACATAAATAAAATAAAATCACCCAAGACCCATAACTCACCCATGAAGTTTGCCACCAACGCTGAGACTTCATCCCAAGTTCCTCCAATAACGGCAACCATGTTTTTACCAGGACTGGTAACAAATGACTGGAAGTAAGACATTTCCTTCTTCACACTCAACCCATAGGCTCTGTCCTGTTCTCAACAAATCAAAGAAAGAAATAGTTATAATATAATCATCTAGTTAGACATTGTTTTATCTAAAATCCTTCATCCTTCATCTTTGACTTAAAGTTTTTTTAATGAACAATATATTTTTTTATGGTTCCTTTTACCAAAGTTTGCTGATGAGAAAGAGGTAAAATATAGTTTCTTTAAAACAAATGATTGCATGTGATTTTGTGTTATAATGTTGTGGCATTTTGCCAGGTTTTTTTCTTTTACTGAAGTTCCCAATTATAAAGATTCTACTGAAAATATATGATTTAAGCTAAATATGACTCTGTGTGTGTTTCATTTATATAGAATATGCCATGGATTATCTTGACTACGGTGTCACAATAAATGACAGTTTTATCGTAATTATACTTGTCCTTAATATTTTCATGTATCATTGCCTTAGAATACAATTGTTTTATGTCAACTTCCAGGAATTTTATGAGATAGAACGATACTTGCACTTAATAATATATGATTCATTCCTTGTATAAAATTACAGCATCAAAATTCCATATTAGATAGAATAAAATCAAAAAGAAGTTGCTTATTTTCATTCCTTTTCAAAACTTTACAGAGTGTTTTCTTAAGTATTGATGGGCACAGAACAATAGTATTCTATGCATCCACCTGTAATAGCACACAAGAGCATAAGATAAATAGGAGAGATCCTAACGATCTATACAGTACAAACCAGACCAAGATAAAGCTCACCTTATCATTAGGACCAACATTGGTGGTTAAAGTGGAGTTGAGTGCCGCGAATGAATCATTGATGTAAACATCTCCTGCATTGTACAGTGTTTCTCTAAATGTTTGGATCTCCTCTGAAATAATAGCATAATTCATATACATCAGGTGGCTAAAAAGCCCTACGCTTACGAAACTGTATATACTGCTTACCTTATAAAATGTAAGTGAAATCCAATAAATATTTTATTTATTGTTAGTTGATAAGCCAGAAGAAAAATTTTCAGATCAAAAAGTAATAATTTTATTTTTCAAGACTATATATAAAAACATTTTCTACAAAAATTAACTACCATATGGAGGCAAATCAAAATATACAAGCATAACATTCAATAAATTAACTGATTAAAGGTTTGTATTTTACTCTGATAAATTTTTTTTTTTTTTAAATGAGTGACTGTGATGATCTAGTTGTATCTTGATTGCCTAGTCTAATGCCTTGAACTTGATATGATTGCATTGCAAGACCAAATTCTTGATTTATACGGCAGTGAACAGGGGCTTTAATCCCGTTGACTATGTTGCACGTCAGTTTCCTAGCTGGGTATAATTTAATAGTAAATAACCCATCATACATACAGATCATTTTCACAGTTAACATGGTCAGTGAATATGATATGAAAATAGTAACTGAAATATTAATTAATTTAATTAAATAGACATCATCTTTTCTTTGGTAACTGGATTGTCTTCGTCGTTTTTGAGGATGAGACCAAAAATGTTGCAGTAAGCTTCTAAAACTAGTGGAGGAAAAAAAGATTACTGTTGAGTAGTTGCTATATACCGATTCACTAGTGATAATTGATTGACTTACTGACTTATTACCGTGTCGCATCCTAGTTATCCAACTGTGTTGCTTTGGCTGCTTTGAGAATTTTCGATGTGTGTACTTCCCAAAGTTGTCTATTCTGAGCAAAACATGTTATGTCGTTCAGGTCATTTATTGATAAGAGTCTGTTATGATACTTGATAAGTGCGAAGTCTCTTCTGATTACTATTGGCAAAGTTGTAATAGGCCGGCCTACAAATTCTGTTGTTTCCTTAATAAAGTATGCTCGTGTTGATTTGTTAGCTGGAATATCTTTGTCTCTTCTAAGGATGTGACCGAAAAGATTCAAGCGGGCTTCTAAGATTTGTAGGGAAAGGGGTTTTTCTTGGAATTTTTTGGACTAATTGATTTGTAAAAGTAAATTAAAATTAATAATGAAAGTTACCTTTTGTAACAGGAACAGTTTCTCCGCATGGAAGCGTTCTAAAGCCAGCCTCTTCAGGGTGAAAGAGTGTGTTTTCTAGGAGCAGAATGTAGCCTGGTTCAGGGTCCTCACTCAATGCTATAGCCTGGGGAACAAAATTATAAATGAAATCCAAATATAAAATCACTCAAATTACAACTACAATATACAAAAGATGTCAAATTCAAAAACTGAACGCATTCTTTCAAACAAGATTTTAAAAATAAGGATTTTTTGCTCTTATTTTAATAGAGTAAAACACTGAAAAGCTTTAAACATATCAGGCATATTATATGGTATTTTTAAAGTAAAAGTGTTACTTTATCAAATATATCCTATACCAATGATGCATCATATTAATATTAAAAACACAGCAGAAATAGCCAAAGAGGCAGCATTTAGCAGACCGCAATAGTAAGAGGAATGCTACTTCATGTCATTGCTTTCACTTACCATTTTTTTTTTTTTAATGAACAACAAATAGCAAGTATCAGTCATGGATGCATCATAAACTGTAAAACTAGCAATAAATATTAGTTTCATAATGATAAGACATTACCTGCTTATTACGATAACTATGATAAGTAGTTTTACAACAACAAACAACTCTCATACAATAATACAACAATTAAAATGATAATGTTGTAATGATGGTAACAATGATTATAAAAACAATGGAAAGTGTTGCTACCTCAGCTCCTGTGCAGTCGTCTAAAAAGACCACCATCATTCCCAAGGCTTCTTCCAAAGGCTGTCGGACTTTCTGCAAGGAGTAATTAGGGTTGATTTGGCCAGTGGGAGGTCCTTATCAACAAAGAGAAACAGATAACAATAAACTGAATTGTACCGTCTATTAGTATTCACAAAGTATCGAACAAAATTCCTAGTCACTGATATAGTTTTTTTTTCTAATCTAAAATAAAGAATTGAAAAATGAGACAACTGAAATGACTTGAGCTTCAACATTATACAATAATTTGGTCTGATTTTCAGCCATTTCGTGTGTTGTTTGTTGTTTGTATTTTTTTTAATTTTTTTTTTCTTTGGCAGGGGGTAGTTGTTCGTTTGTGGAGAAGAGGAGGGGTGGACTGCTGTAGTATGTTTTTTTTTTTGTATTTTTCATTTCTTTTTTTCTTTTTCTTGATATTTCTTGGGGATGGGGGGAGGGGAAGAGAAATGGGTTTTGGTTATCATTTGTGAGAGTGAGAGGTAATTGATTTGTTGTATTTAGTTGGGTTTTTTTGTTTGTTTTTATTTGATAAAGAGAGGGATATTTCATTCGTTATACTCTAAAGATCAGTCTTTTATAATAAAGTATATTAAAATTCCATTTTTTCTTATCCTAATAAGATTACATTTTAATCTTGGATATACAACAATACAGGCTGTTTCACATTCATTAAACTGCAGGGCACATATTGACTGAAACAGTGCTACTTGTTATTTTCTTGTGTTCTCTTTATTTTCCCATTTTAATTTGTAGGTATCACATATCTGGATATAGGTCTTTTAATCTATCATTGATTACAATTGATTATACTAATACCGATTTGAGCTACAATTAGCCGTGGCACAAAACATTAAATTTTCCTTCTTTTTCACATGTTATTATCACTGATAACACTCAACTTCACTAGTAACGGACTCGGTTGAAGCGATTTTCAGATGTAGCAATCCTTGTTTTTTTTTCATTGAAAAGCTCCTATACTACCTTCCATTGGATAAACACATTCTTTTTATTAGAGTTAATGAGGGAAATGTGAGCACGATAGCTATATATCAAGGCAAAATAAATATAATATATAGCATTTGTATAGCGCTTCACCATGCATGTGCAGGCTCTGAGCGCTTAACAGTATGTATGATAATACCAATACTATAGCATAAATCATTGCCTACAATTAGTAATTAGTATATTATTATAAAGGTAAGAATTTAAAACATGAAGTATTTATAATGCACATAGTGCCAGCTTGACAGACATTGATACATAAGCACATTGTATGGCATTGAGGACAAACATTAGTATGCACACACAATAGAATGTAAATGTTATTAAAGTAGTAAAAATTACTAAGACACTAAAAATACCACGGCTGTAGCAAACTATGCATGTAGTAATCCTTCTGTTTCTCCAACGACATCACTCAACTGTAGTTGGCAGTATATAAATTAGAAGTTTAAATTGATGAAATATTACACTCACCACAAGCACTGGTGATAATGACCGCCCTGGCTTTTTTCTTGAAAGCCCATTGGATAGTGGGCACTAGCCGGGCAATTTTCTCCTCAATGGGTTTGCCAGTGGTGAAGTCCAAGTCGCATCTCAGCAGAACACGGGCATCAGCCAGGTCGGTTTTCTCTATCATCAGCCGCTTGACATTGGAGAGCTAAAATGTTTTGTTTTGTGTATTTTTTTTTAAAGATGATCAGAAAAGATTTTAAAAGTATTCTAAAATAGTTAAGCTTAAGCAAGAAACAAAAATAATGAAGTAAAGAAAAACTAAATGTTTATACACTAAACTTTGCTTGTAAAGATATCATTGGATAGGCCAAAAAAAAAAAGGATCGCTACATTCTAAGTTCACAACAACCATTGTATTTTGTATTGCTATATAGGAAGTGATCCAAGAAAAAAGGACTGGTACATCCAAAAATCACTACAATTGAGTCAGCTAATTGTCAAATCAATCCTAAATATACAGCTAGAGAAAACGCAAGAAGAAATTTTATGAGAGGTAATATTATGTTAAAAAGAAAATCCTGATTGATAATTGAGATGTTTTAAAAACATTGTCTTTTTATATTCGTTTCTATCAAGAGTAAAATATGACATTTGATTGCATCAGGACAAGTAGAATGCTCATTTTTCATTGAGAAAAATCATTGGCTGACTGATCATTGTTATCTTTCTTTTCAATATTATTATGCTTAATTCTATGGCTCCCTCCAAGTGGAACAAACTTTGCTTTGTATTTTTTACTTTTCCTTGTAAGTCCAAACAGCTTTGCATGGCTTTATTCACAGACTGATGTCATCATCGGTATATACAGTTGACGAAACTATACCATTTAACACAACTACCTTAGGAATTCACTAATAGCCTCTTCTATCGTACTTCTCCTGCAACCAATTCTCTGGTTGAATAAAATAACATACCTGGAGAAAATTAATAAAAACCTCTTTGACTACTATTATTATTTTTAACCATAATTACTGTGTTTCTTTACATCATGTTGACATTCAATTTCATGAATAATTCAAGAAAGAAAAAATTGTAAGAAACTTCTATGATAATTTATTAAAGTACTAAAATTAACTTACTATACATCTGTATACCATCAAGGATTTTTAGTTTCGTTTATAATGATGAAAAGCAACTGCACAGTACAGCCGGTGGACTTTTAATAATGTTCACATCTACTAGAAGTCAAAGAGTTAATATAACAGAAAAAGTATCAGCAGCATAGCTTACCCGGTCTTGGTTTTGTGGCTTTCTGTTCCATAGCCACAAATAATACTCATTGCAGTCAATGCTCTTCTTCGGCTCAGCTAACTTAATCAATCTCTTAGTGGTCTCAAACTGCGATGGTGAAAACCAATGACACAAATTAAGGATTCTTTCACAGATTATGTTAAAAACTTAAGTTTGCTCATAAATTTACTTGAAGATACAATTAAAATCATAATTATTTTTAAATACCATTGTGCAAAAAATACCAAACATTAAAGAGAACTTGGATTTTTATTTTTTTAAACTACATGAACATGGCAAGAAAACTGAGAATGACAATCTTCAAATAGACAGAAAATTTAGTTTGATGAACAAATGTTTCTTACAATTTATTCATGCATTAAATTCATACATTAAACCAAAATTGAGAAACAAATACATATTATGTTATACCTCCTATCAATCATATAGCGTTCAGATCTAATATTCTGAAGACGAAAATTTCATATATTGATAAGTAAACTAAGCAATAGGTAACACAGAGTGTAAAAGAAATTCTATGCAACACAATAGATTCACACTTTTACTGAGCACTCACATTGAGGGCAGGTTCGGGTACTTGCTGCGGAATAACCCTGTATGAAGGTGGAGGTCTATTTTTAGGTGTGGCTAGAAGCGACCAATCAATGGAATCTGGATCCAAGTCGGAACTTGAAAACAACGATGTACAACGAAATAAACAAATTGATTAATTGAGTCAAATAAGGGAATACAAATTTGAAAATACATTGAGCATGCAAATGGATTTTGGCATTCTATAAATCCATTTTTTTATCTCTTAAAATCAAATTTAAGCACCCTCAAATTTGTTGGGATGCATGCATATAACACGCCTTCCCTTAATATAAAAAAATACAGTCAACTACACTTGTAGCAATGTCGTAGTGGACCGGAAAAAATAATCTCTTGATTTGAAATCCGTTAAGCAGGCGTCTCACTAAGCATACAAAATACAAATACAACATACACTTTGTATGATCGAAAAGAATGAACGCACTGTGTTAACTGTTTCCTGTCACACTGAGCATACAAACGTCATCATACACATACAACTTCA
>JAUEKR010409083.1:0-13051 GCA_031762895.1 Corambe burchi
GCGAGTCGTAGAAATATATCTCTTCTCTACCTTCTTCATTAATTTCAGACACCTCCTCTGCCAATATTCGGAAATGGATTAAAAAATCGCATACCAGTGAAATTAAAAATTCGTCCACATTAAAGTAAAGTAAAAAGTAAAGATTGTTCTTACATAGCGCACTTATCGCCAAAGTCTCAAGGCGCTTTACATCTCATTTACTCCCCCAGCCAACATCAAACATTTAACACTGACGAGAAATTCGCCTGCTAGGCTGTTACAATTGTTTTTCGGGCAAAACAGCTTTCTTAACGGACAGGTACTCTAATCCACCAGAGTTCAGTGAGGCAAACGACGCAAGTTTTCTTGCCCAAGGAAAAATCGCAGTAGCGGGTGGGAATCGAACCGGGCATCATTTCCGTAGCAGCCACAGCATTTCGACGCCTCTACCAACTGATTTCCAGATTTCTGAGGCAAAATATAATGTGTTTAATACAATTGGCTGCAAAAGATCTCGTGACAATTTCCCGTGTTTTCCAATTACCGAGGTTCGCTTCTACAGAGGTTCCATTGTAATATTACTAATGGTTTACTACCGATTATCCAACATTGAAGTCTATTTAGGATTTGCTAACTCCACTGGTAAATAAAAGGTTGATCTCTTAATCTTAATTGGCTTACACTAATATTATTTTACTCTCGATCAAAGAACAAGCAACATGGGCTTTTGTGTTCTTGAGCAACAATGATGCTTGAAGTTCAGTCATAACATCATAATAATAATAATATAATGTGTGCTATTATGGTGTTGCTGTGATAAAGTATGGCGATGGTAACATTATATTTCTATTGTTTTATAAGTATTAGTGGTAGAAGTCGTATAGGTAGTAGTAGTAATAGTGGGAGTAGATGAAGCAGTATTTGTAGAAGTAGAAGCGACAGCATTAGCAGTCGTAGTAGTAGTAGTAGTAGTAGTAGTAGTAGTAATATAAGTGGTATCAATAGTAGTTAATCGTAGTAGTAGTAGTAGTATAAGTAGTTTAATAGTAGTAGTAGAAGAAGAAGCTATAGCAGAAGTAGTATAAGTAGTTGTAATAGTAGTAGAAGTAGTAGTAGTAGTAGTAGCAGTAGTAGTAGTAGTAGCAGTAGTAGTAGTAGTAGTTGTAGTAGTAGTAGTAGTAGTAGTAGTAAAAGTAGTTTGAGAATTTACTGCCTCCCGTGGTTGGTATTTTATCGTCATAAAAAGTATATGTAAACATCAAAGTCAAAGTAATGCGCCCTCATTCAGATTTATGCAATTTATTTACCACTCTTTGTTAATGGCTACTAATTTAAATCATCTTATATTGGAGTCTATTTTCATAACATAAATGTAGGTCTCATAATAAGGCATATCATATTCGTGCACATTATTTATTTATTGCGGCCATCGTCTAAGTGAAATACCTAAATTTCTATAATAATATCATCATTTAGGATTGCCCATACTGCATTAACCAGCAACACGATACCTTTTTAAGCATCAATTTGTGACTACGCATTATTGAAAATGACAATTATCCGAATTAGTACAAACAATACACCACCATCGTATGTTTTATTTTTTCTAAAAATACCGCAAAACTTGTTTTCCATTGTTCTTAATAGTTCTAAAAGCCAGTGTCTTATGTCTTGTGTTAGCAAACATAAACCTATCCTTTCCGTCTGATCTCGCGCCAGCCGCCATCTTTGTTTGCTCAACCAATCAGCGCACGACGTTTAGAGAGCAAAGCTAACATAATGGCCGCTTTAGTGATATCGTTTGGGTTTGACTTCAGCGGTGTCGTTTGCTAAACAAATTGTTTTACTTGATTACGTGGGTGTTGTTTATTTTACGTAGCTTGGGTATGTACTGGTGGATAGAAGTGTCAAGGAGAGAAATGAGCGAGAGATAGAAAGGGAGAGAAAAGGGGATAAATAGGCATATACATAGGTAGATAGATAGGGAAGAATAGAAAAGACCAAGAGAGATAAGTCGGGGGAGAGGAGGGGAAAACAGAGAGAGAGAGAGAGAGCGAGAGAGAGAGAGAGAGAGAGAGAGAGAGAGAGAGAGAGTGAAAGAGATCATGTAAAAGAGAAAAAAGAGGATAGTGCGAAAGAGACAAAGAAAATACATTGTAAAAATAGGTAGGATGATTTAACCCGTAAAAAGGGGGTAATTCAGCACAAAAAGGAAGGAATGCGAAAAGTACAATAAAGAAATAGTATTAATTTAGGCAATAGAATTTAAAGCGGAAAATTGATAGATATAAATATATAGAAGAAAGACAATTAAATAGAGAGAAGAAAGATGAAAAAAGCCACGTAGTATGCTTTGTCACTGAAGTTGTTGGTTGCCAATTGCTTCTTTACACTTTCCCATCACGATTAATATTATGACTTACTTATGTATAACATTGTTGCGTTTCAATTATCCAACTGCTTCGCTTCGGCTGCTCTGAATATCCTTGATGTATTATAATGCTATTATGTACCCACTAATGGTGTCTACTTATATGACTTACTTGATTTATTCGTAAGCAAAAAAAAAAAAAGGTTTATAAGAGCTCTTCATAAATGGGACAAAGACAAGAAAGGACGTTTCGGAAAGATTCCTTCATCTTTTATGTAGAGCTCTTTCAAACATTTTTTCTGCTTTTGATTTGTTTTGCTTGCTCTATGGCGGCATTCTGATATTTTGATTTATTCGTGTTGGGTTCCATTTTTCATCTGCGTCGCTTTGGCTGTCTGAGTATCATTGTTGTAGTGTGTTCACGCCAATCTTGTCTGTTTAGTATAAATTTGTTATTAACAATAATTAATTGTTTAAGTGTATATCACTAAATATTGAAATTCAAAATGTGTTTCTTTTCTTTTTTTTATATTACCAGATAAAACCGAAGCAGCACTCCAGTTGAACCAAAGCTACCTATCACACCACCATCATCTTAGTTCTCAACATCTCCAAGCGTCTCTTCATCACCAACAACAGCAACTTCATCACCATCATCAACAGCATCAACAACACCCTCATCTTCACCAACAACTGTCTCCACATCACCATCACCATCAACAACACCATCAGCAACAAGCTCACTCTAGCGGCCCAGATACTTCTCCACTTCACAACGCCCACCAGCAACTTCCTCAAACTCACATACCGGCATCATACTCCAACCATCCCTCTTTTCTGGAAGACACCCCTCCCCCTCCTACTTCTCATACTGCTCCTACTACTTCATCTGTTCACTCAGAAAAAGAAAAATCAAAGAGTTCTTCCTTATCATCTTCATCGTCATCATTGCTATTATCACCTGCATCCACCAATGCCTCAAGTGTACCCACAACCTCTTCCAATTCGTCCACATCCTCCTCATCATCCTCATCCTCTTCCGCATCCTCTAAATCCTCTTCCAACAACGCATCCGGGGACTCAACCGGAGACGGTAGCGGTCACAAGCAACCTCGACAAAAGCGAAAACCACGAGTACTATTTTCTCAAGCGCAAGTTTACGAACTTGAACGCCGATTCAAACAACAGCGATATCTATCCGCGCCTGAACGAGAATCCATGGCGTCTCATCTGAAGCTTACATCTACTCAGATCAAAATATGGTTCCAAAACCGGCGGTACAAGTGTAAGCGTCAGCGACAAGATAAATCACTTGAACTTCAAGCCATGCAACCCGGTAGACGAGTCCCTGTACCGGTACTGGTCCGCGATGGAAAACCGTGCATGGGGACACCACCTACATCGTATGCCGGTCCGTATAATGTGAATCCGTTCGCTTACAACACCGCACCTCCAAGCATTACGTATTGTAGCAACGGAAATGTGCCCACTCATGTTCCACAGGCAGCTCAAATGCAACAGCAAGGATACATGCAACAACAGCTTCATCAAGGGATCAGGGCTTGGTAGATTATGACGATGACGAAAACAACAACAGCAATAATAACAGCAAACATTTTGATAATACCTGTTACCTGTTGCCTGCCAGCATCATCACTTTTGACAGTAGCCGACAACGTTGGCATTATAATGTGAACACTATACTAAAAATCCCTTTACACTTCTGATGTCATGTCAATGTCTTATCAGAGGAAAACGGAAAATAATTGATTTTTTACTACGGAACGATTGTCATTATCGCTCATATTTTCATCACATAATTCTTATACCTGCCATCAAGCGCTCTCAATTGATGATGACAATACCTTACCTCCCAGCATTAAATAATACAGGTATGAAAATGTGCATGATACATGCAACAGCAACTGCATCAGGGCATCAGGGCTTGGTTGATGTTTAGCCAATAAACTCACAACCTTCGAGACAACATCAACAAACAAAAATATAACAAAAGCAATTTCCCCTATCCACCATTACTCCAAACAAAAAGAATAATATCTCTTAACATGTTTTATCTGAAGAAAACGGAGAAAGATGGGCTTTCAAGACAAGAATATTACATTAGCCCTTTATCCTTCCATTGTATTTTTTCTTTCTTTGAAATTGCCATCCACCAATTATCCATGGATATTGAGCATACTGATCCTGGCAGTGTTACTTAGTAATGAAAATGGGCCCTACAAGTTGTTCTTCAGGCAGCTCAAATAAAGTTGCAAGGATAAATGGAGCAACAGCCTAATCAGCATATCAGGACTTGGTAGATTTTAATTTAAACAGTTACCTCAAGTCATTAAGGCCGCAGTCGAACAAAATCAAGGTTGATAATTAAGATAAATAAATTAACTTTAATAAAAAAAATTGAAATCAATGAAAAGTAACAAACGATTATCATAACACTCACGATGACACTTATAAGAGAAAGACGAAACCAAGTAAGATGACTCTTTTCTTTTCAAGTCAAGACTATTCCTTATTTTTTGCATCAGCGAACTATCATCACCGAGATCTATAGACATGAACAATTCTTCGTGTAGATTGAGCCTATGTGTAGCCTAGTCCTTCATTAAATGGGACGTGGGTTTTGGATTTGATCATTTTAATTTACGGATATAATTTCAACAGTAGTGATACTACAGCTTATTCATTACTATTTTCATTGACAATGACAATGATGATATTGATAGAGTTCAACAGCATGAAAGGAAACATGATTTTATTACGAATTTCGAAGCCTATCCTCTTTGCAGCATATTACATCTAATGTTACTTTATTATGATACACATGCATATTATTTTATATACAAAACCTATTAAATATAATGCGCTTTAATGAAAGCATATACAGAGATATTACAGTCAGTTTTCAAAGTTGGGAAGCTTATTCATCTCTAATAATCATATTTAAACACATTTTAATAGCTATCAGCATAATAATATTGTAAATGTTGATTTTCAAAACATACATCGAACCTATAATGCAATACAGTGTTTTCTCTTTTTGCATTATATCCAATTCTTTAATTTATTTATACTCATGATATTGTTACTTTGGTCTTAAACAGACTAGACAAACATTTTTTATATTACAATATTTATGCAAATCTGATGTTTTCTCTTACAATTCTCTTCACATTTAAAAAAATGAATTGTTTAAAAACTGTTGCAACCTGTTTTAAATGAATGTATGTGGTGCATAATGTAGGTCTCCACAAGCTTATCTGAAAACTTGAGTCATGCATCAATACTAAACTTGAGGCTAGACAGCATTGATTTATCTCCTATTCATCATTATTATCACCACCGTCATCGTCATCATCATTGATATCACTAACCATTGCCCATCTTCACAATCCTTATCATTGCCATCATCGTTACTATAATTGTCATTGTTATCAACATCATTATCATTTTCGTCGTTATTATTCATATAATATTATTATGTTACTTCAAGAAGTACCAATACATTATCAGTACTTTTGTATTTTTTTTTTAATAAACTATTAGTTATTAATTTATTTGATTTATCAGTATTGTTATCAGATGATTATTACTGTAAGTAATAGGCATTGATATTATATTCATCAATATTGCATCTTTTAATGGGATAATGTATTTAGTGAATTTATCTTTTCCACAACAAATCATTGAGTTATCTTCTACACTTCGTTTGCCTTAATATTATTATGATAATTATACATTATATTATTATACAATTTATGTTCCCTTAATTAAATGTTTGATAAGAATTAATTTAATTTATAAATCCATGACGCACTCAATATTATAATAGTCTTCCTTATTATGTACTTATCTTGACTAAATCCAAAATATCACGATACCTTTGATACTACTATATTATTGAAACTCCCTTTCGATGCATAATTCTACCGTTGTTTACTCGAAATAAACAAAGACTAACAAACTGATATTAATGTATTATCTTCTACTTGTTTATTTGTACTTCTGTTGTCTAATGCGATAAGGCAAGTAGCTCATGATCGAGAGATTTTGGGTTCGAATCTGCTCCACCGACAGCTCAAAGCTATATATCTGAGAAAATGTTCATACACACATTTCCTCAACCTTATGGTGAATGACCAACTTAAGTACCGATTTCCAACCAAGGATGAATATAGCGACATTTTTGTTATTTCACATCTGGACTACAATCATATTAATTTATTTTCACCTGGGGATAGTCACTGACTTAAATAAAAAGCATTCTTTAATCAAAATGCTATACTATCATCCGATAATGCGTGATGTGTGCGTCCGATAATTCATCATTTGCCCAAATATAATAAAAAATGAATACACTTTTGTCTCTTCTCTTTCTTTAAATGAGCATTTTATATACCACCACTTTAACGAATTTACGATACTTTAAAAGATATCCAAAGGGGCTTCTTCAGCTCTCGAGAAACAAAAGACAGAAGAACTATCAAAACAGTACACTATTGCAAAAGTATTCCACCTCTCCCCAATGGTTACGAGTATCCATTACTCAATATACGTAGAGGTCTTTAAGTAGGATAATGAAATTGATGAAATGTGTGCAGGACGACTTTTTCAAGGGCCTTATTTTGCCCTCTCGCATTGCGGATTCGAACCCACGGCCTATTGATAGAATGCCTATGCTACATGCATACGGTATAAAAAGGTTACCGAGTGGATGATGGGAAGACAGATAATGAGAGAAAGTGAAAAACAATAAAAACGTAGAAAAGGATGTGGGATAAATAGAAATCAAATAATGATCTGGAAAATATTAATATAATGCGTATCTACAAGTTGGAAGAGAATGGACAAGGGATTGATTGAACAAGAGAGAGATCGAAAGAACAAGAAAAAAATAGGAAAAGAAAGAGAAAGAACGAAAGAAAGAGAGAGAGAGAGAGAGAGAGAGAGAAAGGGAGAGAAAGAACGAAAGAAAGAGAAAGAGGAGGAATAGAGGTGATACCAATGAGAATAGAAAAAGTAAGAGATCGTGGGAGAAATATGAAGAGACATATAAATCAAAAATATAGATAAATACGAATAGAAGGATGTATAGATAAATATAGAACATAATAGAAAAAATAGAAAGGGTGATTGATAAATATATAGAGAATATGAGAATCAAAGCGAAAAAATCTACAACATAATGATGACAAATGCTATTTTAAACGAGCCTCGAGCTATTATAGAGTCTTGTCTTTGGGAAGCTGAGCGGTGCCCTTTTGCCATTTAGCTGTTGGTCTGCCTTGCCAGCGATTGCCCTGGGCATCCATTGAGGGCTCAGGAAAGTCAAGACCAGAGCAGTCAATAGTTTTTGGAATGCCGAGAGCATCAACAATTTGAGAGCAATAGAAAGCTGAGAACAGTTAGTCTAACCCAGACAAAGAACATAGTGAAGCTGGACATTTTCCAGTTTTGGATAACTTGTTAGGTGATAATGCTCATTACTCTAGACATTTATAGTACCACAAAGAACGAACCAATTTCTGTTCGCTCAACTTAGAGCCAGTACATGTGTGCTTTAGCGTTATATAAATGCATGCTAAATGCTATATGCTATTATTGGAATAAGATCCATTACGATTACTTTCGCTTCGACAATCAACAAATTACCGAAACTGGACATTTTCTTGCTTCACTATAGCCAATATATAATAATGGAAGCAATTCAAGAACCTGATTTGACTTGAAGGTTTAAGCAGGCGGCATAGACGGGAACTGTCGTAGAAAATACCATGTGAATGTCACATGACAGGACGTTTGAAGTGGTTCCAGACAATTGTTAGGTTCTATTATTGCAGTTGGATGCTATTTCTAACTCATGAGAAGCTTATTATATTTCTTTATTATATATTTTTTTAGTTTGTTGATGCTAAGTATTTCTTTCAATGTTTATTGTTTATGTCAATGGGTAAAGCCAAATCGAGATTTGTAGTTTGTCCGTTTTCTTGTTGTTCTTCTTTTTCTTTCAATTATGCCAACTGACTCCATTGTGCTTAGTATTACTGTTGACTGGGTAGGAGTTTTTTTATATTTTGCCCAGATGATCGCTTTTAGCAGCCTGCTCTTTGAGATTTTAAACCACCAAGGGATTATTAACGTTCTTAGATGTAAACATGGGACCTCCTAGTTGTTCGTCCATATACGAGCAGAATAGATGCCAGATCCTACCTAGTCTAGGATCAGGGGTGTGAAAACGCAGAACAAATAGCTGCGTTCATCCGTATTCGAACCTGGGTCGTTAGATTCAGAGGCAGAAATTATTACCACTGTACCACTGATTTTGGTGTTGTTGTTTATGTTGTCTGTTTGTCTGTGTTGATATCGATATTATCAGATTGGATACTTATTTAAAGATTTTTTCAAGGTAAACATTTAGATGGATAGAATAATTTCGTTTCTGTTCAACCTATTCATGTCGGACTTTGGTTATATTATAGACTTTATCGGTTAGATTGATACGCACGTATCATAGAAGTATGGTTACCTATGACGCTATACTATCTATACATTTGATTGGTCAAAACGAAGGAAAACAACTTTCAAACAAAGAAACGGCAGAAAAAGGATTTCAAGAAAAGATGAAGATAGAATCATGTTACTAATGATTATGACATTTTCCATAAATTATCACTTGAATAATTTATCACAAAAAAGGAATACGAAATAATATTGTATCATATAAAGTTGCAGCAAATTAGTAAACATGTGCTTAATTTTGTGTTTACTGTTAAGTGGAACCTCCATAACTGGAACACTTCAGAATTGGGAAACCCGGAGAATTGGCACGAAATCCTGAGCAACCAACCAATAACTATAAAATGTAGTACATAAACCTCACTAATCGGGAAACCCGGGTAATCTGGACGATATCCTAATCCACCACAGCGTCCCAACTAAAGAGGCTCCATTGTTTTATAATTACCAAACAAATTACAAAGAAACCATTTCTATACGACTTTCAAGGATTGCCATTGTATGGTTACAAACGTCACACACGTACAGAACGAGCAGAATTGCGAATTAAAAATAAACTAACAAAAAATGCAAACAAACAAAAAAGATTTTTAAAAAACTTTAGACTTCTATGCAGGAAGAAAATAACGAAAACAAAGGAAAATAGATACATATAGTTATTACATTCGACAGGATTATTAAAGAAAATGGATAGTCAAAACGATTATGTAGAACCTAATCTTTTGGAAACAGGATGTATGAAGGAAATAACGAAGCATAAGAAAACTATAAGAAGAAAATATAAAGAAAAGAAAGCGATAATGATCATAAAGAAATGAAGAAATAATTATAATTAATATTGAATTGAAGACAATTACATAATAGAAGAGAAAGATATAGAAAAAGGTGAAATATATTTTTTTTTTCAAATTGCAGAGAAAAATTGTGAAAATTCCATTTGTAGCGATCATATTTAAACAAAATTACATTGAGATCAAACGGATTTTATTAAAAACAAGCCTAAAATAACAAAAGGATTAGGGAGAAAATAAAAGGAACATAAATAAGCATCACAAAAGTCTGTAGACTTATCAGGAAGAGTTAATTCTTAATGACATAACATTGCTAGACAATAATATGTGGCCTACAATTTATCCATCACAAGAAAAAAACTACAATGCTACACAACAGTGTTTATACTGTGCCTTCAGTACCTAGTCTATTTTATCTCTTCCAATCAATGATAAGGACAGAAGTAAGGAATACAAGAGGGGAACAAAATTTAGTGATTAAGAATGTAGGCTCTAAGAGAAGTAATTACTTCTCATCAAAACGTTTGTCACAATTACTCCCCCTTGTAACTTGTACTTCTATCACGGAATATCAATAACATGGATACAGAAAAGACATGGAATTCAATGTCTTAAAGATTGTTTACGAAAGTATAGGATCTTATGGCAAAGTCAACAAAAACTTTTTAAAAATAAATAAATAAACATGTACAAGCTCGACGCCGGTCGCATCAAATTATTCAACGTTTCTATCGCCGTTCTAAGTCAAGATAACCTTAACTTAAGTTTTTGTTGTTGCAGTTCATTTAAATATAAGAATTATAACGATACATTTCTTTTATGTAAATGATTGTGGGTTGTTGTTGGGTTTTTTTTTTCAAATATTTTTCTTGGTCAGAGAACTGCCACTTATAATAAAAGTAGCATATCAATAACATAGAGCCTAAGAGATAGCATTATTTGGGAAGAAGGATAAAAGATTAATATCTTAACAATTTCGTAATTAAAGATCTCTATGCAAAATCCATTCTCTGAAAACTCTCTGACTTCTACACCAAATTACCTACTCTGGCCAAGGTTAAATCTGCGACCACCATGGAAGCCAAACCGATGCCGTGTGAGATCACCGTTGGCATTTATCTCCTTGCCACTCGCAGACAAGGTCAAAGGGCAACGATGCCTTATCTAGGCCAATGCGCATGTGCGGGAGGAAGCGGAGATTGTGAGTCTGCGCGCGCTGTCAGCTACAAATGAGTTTCGAGGTGACAAGGAGCAAAAAGGTCTGATATTGCCAGGAAAGTTGTCGCGTCTTTTTCTGGTGATACGTTCAGATTCCAATGCTGATGGTTCACGCAGCACGCGTTTCTGACTTAGGCGTAGATTACAGTGAATTTAGTAGGCGGGGAATAGTGGGCATGGGTCGTGTTCTGATTTGTTTGTACACTCTCACTGCAAGCGGTGCATTGTTACCTAGATACAGTGTAGTAATATTGATGTATTGTTGTTTTACTCTTCCCTAGTGGTACGACCGTAGAAATAGATCCACATCAGCGCATCATAATATTCCATTTGAACAAAGTCAATTTATTTAATTTAATTAACAATTATCTATTACTTGAGCGACAATTGTATAGTGTTATGCGTTAGGCTAAATATTTGCGATTAAAGTATCTTAGGAATTAATTGGGTTTGAGCCACTGGTAATATTCAAAACTTTCACAGTTAAAATTACATCATAGCATCCCGTAAGTGCTTTGATCATAACCAAGATAAAATCATACCTGGACTATTTCAAGAATGTTGTAAGCAATAGTTAGTCCTTTTCAATTGATTGAGTAAATGTTATAAAATGATTCCGATAATGACTTCGGTCTTATTATTTGGTAAACATATTTACATGTGGTAAACACACAAAAAAAATAAACTTTACAAAGCACGCATACTTTTGAGCTGTATTTGACTATTTAGCCTTCATTTTAATGTTTTTCCTATTTATTTTTGTTTGGTTTGTCTCTTTAATAAAAAAAACCTAAACATCTTCGGTTGCTAGTATCGAGGCGACATCTTAATTATATCGTGTCTCTATGTATGTTCATGTTAAGAAGCCAAATTAAGTAGGATTGTTTTTATTGTTTGTCAAGTCTAGGTTCGATACCCAACCATTGACTTGGTTGGAGAAAATCTCCAAGATAAATTAGGTTACAAAGATATAATTTTTGTTATATCTGAGTAACCTAGTGGATAGAGGAGCTCTTTCTTCTTGGCAAGTCGATTCGGTGTTGAAGGTCGTGGGTTCGAGCCCCGTTCTAACTGTAAATATTTCATTATTTTTCTACTCTTCTTTCGCTTCTATATTGTCTATTCTGTGGTTTCCTTAATAATTCTTTATCTATTTTTTTAAAAACCTCATAATCCCATTTTGTGTTGCTTTGTTGCTGGGTTGTTGTTTTTGTTTTACTTGCGTATTCTTTTATATCTTTAAACTGTTTGCTTTTCTTGTTGACTTTTGCTTGGTTTTCCTTTTGTTGCCTTTTTCTTTCGTTTACTTTCACTAATCCTCAAATCATGTTAAAGTAAATTACATCTTGACGCAATAAGTTAACACAGACCAGCTTTGGCCATTTAGATTCAAATAGCCCATACAAAAAATAGGGACCTCCTTTTCAACGACTGTGATAATTCATTTCCTCTAGGTTTTCTGATTCTTTGTGTTTATTTTTAGCTCAAAATTAATGTCTACAAGACACGAGAACTTCAATGAAAAGGATGAACTTTAACGAAATATCATTTCTTATGAGTCCTGATCAAAGGATACTAGTCCAAATTTCCTTTAAAAAGTGTAAAATTTGACACTTTATTGCCAATCTTTTCAAAATTTTCAATGCAGACTGGGCTTCAGCCTAAATAGATAAGAGTGCTAATAAGAAGATAAAATTAAAACTAGCTTTTTGATAGTTTGAAACTAGTTTGCTGGTTTACCATCTAAAAGAGAAATTTCGTTTTGTGTAATGATCCTTCAAAGGTAACTTGAGATAGAAAATGGAGCGTTAAACTGATTTTTAAAAAAACAAATTATACAAGAAATCGTAAGACCCCACAAATATGTTGTTTCTTGGAGTTCATAATAAAAGACAGTGTGTTATTTATTATTTATTACCTATTCTATAAATCTATACCTATGTCAATATAGTCGAGTCCGTAGAGATCTTCAGGTGGAACAAATTACAAAAGTTTGTATATCTGTTGCATTTAATCACTTTCATCCATATAATAAACATACTGAAATTCGGTAAAATTCTACATATCGCATGACGTTCAACTTAACGAAAAACTTCAAGAACTCATTCACCCATGCGAATCCTTAGTTTTCATGGCGTAATACGGCTTGCGTAGTGAT
>JAUEKR010409194.1:0-13050 GCA_031762895.1 Corambe burchi
TTATTATTATTATTATTATTATTATTATTATTATTATTATTATTATTATTATTATTATTATTATTATTGTTACTTTTACTACAGATGGATGAGATGAGGACAGAGTTGGATTCCCTGCACATGGATTCGGATGAGGACAAAGAAAGGTTGACGGAATACTCAAGACAGCTGCTGGAGAAAGATGCTCTCATCAAGAAGTTCCAAGATGAACGGGAAGGTCACCTGGAGGATGTTTACGAAATGAAGTAAGTTGGACTAAAGTATGTTGGTAGATGTGATCTTGTAGTTATATTAACTACCCCCTTACACGTAGAGCCTAGGGTATTTCCTGAAATTTATTTTGTCTATTATTTTTCTGACAATGTTGTTGTTTTCCGTGCAATATGCAGTGACTGTTTATTGCAGGGCTTTTTTGTTTGTTTTGTTATATAATTTGATTGAATGAATGGTGAAAAAGATATAAATTATACCCCACCCCACCCCCAAAAGCTTTTTAATATGAAAATGTACACTATCGCTGTTATATGTGTGGTAAGCTTCAAAAACCCTTCACATGGGTCAGATTTTTAAAAAATGAGATATCTGTCCCATCTGTTTTGCCAGCCTTTCCTAATTAATATGCACTTTATTTGAAACTTTTATCTTTACTAGAACCTGAGGTATTACATATAGTATGGAGAGGTAGAAGAACTTCAAACTGAGAAAAATGGAGTCAAAGTTTGAGTATCTTTAAAAATGCAGTTTGGTGGTGTTAATAAAATTGATTTTTAAGACAACTTGTAGCGTACATGCAGTTTTGATATTTAGCATAGTATAAGTAATTATATCAGTGAATGGTTTTTCACCAAAACCTCAATTTTCACAGATTAGCCAAAATTGACTTAATGGGGCTCTAGTGTGAAAACTTGCTGAGCGACTTGTGAAAGGTTTTCCCAGCTTGCCACGCATATTATTGTAAATAAAAAAGACATTTTGTTCTCCTCCTGCTTATTATTATTTATTTTTTTCCAATATCATACTGGCATGAATTTATAATACATCATGAAATAATTTAAGAGGATAATTTATACCAATTCTAATTCTAACTCTTGTCTCTCATTTGTCTGCAGGCAAGAAGCCATTCAGGCGATGATCAGTGAGAAGGATTCAACATTAGCACTTTTAGAAATGACCAGCACGAAGAACCAAAAGAACATGGAGGAGATTGACAGGTTGACCAAAGAAAAGCATAAACTCCAGGCTCAGTTGCGGGATGTGGTAAGTGCTCTACACCTGTGTCTGTGTTTTGTATTGGTTTTGTTGGCGTTGTTTGTTTTTTTCTTTTTATATGAGATTTATATTGAATTATTTGTTCACGATTTTAATCTGTATGGTTATATATTGCTGTTGCTTTTTATGTATCCTCAAAAAGGGTATTGTTTGGGATTAGTCAATCTATTCATTTCTTTTTTAAAAGATGAATTAAACTCCACTACATTCATCCCTATCTTTTGTTTTATTACAATTAACCATAAATACAGTGCCGTTAACGTAAGTAATAAATATTAAAATAACCTTGCTTAAAGAGTTACCTGCAATACTTTTACCAAGGATTGAACTCGGATTCCTTCAATCCACAAGAACTTTAACGGATTTGTCATTATGACACTATTTGTTATTAAAGTTGAAATGCAGAAAGGAATTATATATTTATGATGGGGGATTTACTTCAGATAATCTCTTTAATAACGTTGTTGGGTATTTTTAAGGATTTTATTTTTAGATATGCAATTGCATAATAAGATAGATAACATGGCTGTCACATGTTGGCATTAAGTTTGCCACTTAGAGAATAATCTTGTTTTTTTATAGATCTTCTTTTATATCAAGGATACTTAGATCAGCCAATGCAACGTAGTTGGATAATTGATATGTAATACCGCAACACTGTCAAGTCAATGATATAATTAATTTATCACTCATTCGCAGATGTCGAATCGCATGAAGCTGAGGGAGCCTCCTACTCGTGAGAAAGGCAAAAGCAGGTCATCATCGAGAGCAAGCAGCCAACAGAATTCTCCCACAATTCCCAATCAGGAAATCATTGTCCCTCCCAAGCCTTCCTCGAATCACGAGTCTCCGACTGATTCATCAGCTACGACAGTGACAGGATCTTCAACAACCAAAAAACAGTCACCGGATTCTTCCAAAAAGCCATCACCTGATCCAGCCATTCACGAATCAGCCGTAAGCCTAGCGTCTGAAATTGCACAAGCCGAGGCATCGTCAGATATGGCTAATTCGAAACAAAGTGAATCGTAGCAGAAGATTTGAATGTGATTTCTTTGCTAGCCGCTCATGTCAATTTATAAAAGAACAGGAAGGAATGGAGCTTTAATTTGAATATAATAGTAATACTAATTATAATACAGGGGTGAAATGTATTATTTTCGTGTCTATTGCTGTTATTGTGTCAATTAAATTACTTCATTGATTGGTTTACTCATTAGGGCAATATTTCTCTGCCATTTTTATATGGGTGAATCGGCCATTGGATGTTGCAATGTAGACAGGCGACTGGTAATTCAAAAAATTAATTTCTCTAAGTCAGCCTACTTGGAGAAGTTCAACAGGTTGCAGAAACAATTTGTGACTTTCTCCAGTTCATTTCTGTCTCTTTGTCTGATGCAAATAGAGATTAAAGGAAAAATTCTACAAATGCCAAAATTATTTAAAAGCGATGATTTTTTTTGTTTGCAAATTTGAAAGTCAACTCATAGGGTGCTTTTTATTGTTGAGTGTCAGGGTTTGTATATATGTAGTCAGGATTTTGTGTTAAAGTATGTAATGAAATGCTTTAACTGTGATTGTGTGTGGATGTTTTTAGAGATATAAATTATTGATAAAATGTTGTTTTATTATTCTAATTCAGTGATGGTTCTTGGTAATCCGAGTCTCCTACCTCCACCTTCTATATATCTACGTTATTGTTTACTTCGAAAACTTTAATACTAATTCTTCTTCATTGGTTACAGGCTCTTCTCAGTATTAAGTTAGATTTAGGTTATAGGTGCAGATTTTGTCAAGTTTTGCTACTGTATCATCAATTTGCTAACTGTACGTGAAATTTTCATGTGCTATTTCAAATACTTAAATTTGCAGTGATTTGCAAATTGGGAGGAAGTCATAATAACGCTTTAATTTATACTTTATAGTAAAGCAGATAAGCACATAAAAATTTTCTTTTTATTAATGATATGGTGCAGTCTAATACGTAATAAATTATTTGCTATTGCTGTCAATAATGCATTTATGTTCATAGATTTATCTGTTATTTTATCTGTCTAGAAAAAAGTATTATTATTGCTGAAAAGCTGGGCTCGTAATAATGAAGGAATACCTAATTCCATTTATACCTAACTCCTATTTGCATTTGAAATTGTATTAATGTAATTAAGCGTGAGTAGAAGATAAACAGGTTTTAGCCTTTATTGTACATACAGGGTCCTAGTTTTAATTGTATAGAGAAATGTTAAGATAAGATGAACTGTTGTTTTTGTTGGTATTTCTCATGAATTTTATAATCTTTGACGAGTGTGATTTCAGATTAGTTCATGTGCGGTTTGCATGAATTGGGAAATTGAAATTCGTAATGATAGATGATTGCATTGCATTTCTCTTATGAGATGATACTGAATAACAGAATAATGACATAATAACAATAGATGCCAAAAGTTTTGTTTTTACATGGTCTATGTTATTTTATGTACTTATTATATAAATATAATCTTGTATATATTGTACATCTATCAATGTATCCAGCTCAAGTATTTTCACTGTGGATATTTTACGATTATATAACTTTTCGAATCTCACTTTATTATTTCTCCACCTTCCGCCTCACAATTTATTTTCTTGTTGTTTATATTTACAACATGTCTATTTTGTACTGTTATCGTTATAGTAAACACTGTGTTTTCGTTATTGTGTTGAATCATTGGTCGTTATTAGTTTGTTAATTTGTTTGCTTTTTTATGTTGTAGTTTGTTTCCTGCATTCTATAATACTGTTTTCTCTCTTGGCTGTGTGTACAACATAATGCAATATCATTTTTATGGTTCGTTGATAATCCACCTATCTTTATAGGCTGTCACGCACACTAGGTATATGTCAACCATCGTTTTGTATACTTTCTGATATGAAAAAAATATATCATCTAGCTCAAATAGTGTTAAGAACTAGGATCAGTGTGCCTATCTAATTTATTGTTGGATTTTTTTCTTCATTTGCTGGGTTTTTTTTTTTAATTATTATGAATTAGTCTTTTTTTCGGTTGTTGTTAGGTTTTTGAGAAGGGGGATTTCTTGTTCTTTGGTGAGTTAATTCATTCTTTTAAAAAACTACTGCTATCTCTGAGCTTATTCCATATGTATACACTGTGACAATCTACTCTGTTATAATCATTTTCAATTTGAATATGATCTTTATATATCTTTATACCCATGCTTATAACTTTCATGATACTTCATATTTCTTGTACAATATGATGATCACAATCACTACCTCTATCCAAAGTGTTGAAAGATTGTTTACCTTTGTCACTATTATTAAAAAGCGATTATACTCTTTGGTGTAAGAATGATTTATAAATATTGGATATTTCGCTCAATTGTTAAGAGGTTTGTCTGGATGCTTTGAGTGTTCTTATATGATTTGCAGATGGGAGTTATTTAGTTTATTTAGTTCATTTTCTGTTGTGTACTATAACTCATGATTTTGTTTTTTGGGTGATTTCTTAAAACAAGGTACTGTCACGCTAGCTCGTTTATTAATGTTAGTTTTTTGTTTTATGTCATATCTCGCTGTGTTAGTTAATTGTGCTTATATGAGAACATATTAAAGAAGATAAAAATAATAATGATTGCTTCAATTATTCAATTACATTATGGCGAAATGTTAATTGAGCGATTCAGAGAAATTTTTCACAGAAGTTAGAGCTAATAAATTAGTTACTTCTTATTATGATATAGACTGATCAATTATATTTGAAGATGATATTAGAGTCTATTATAATTGTGTACTTTTGTCTCTAGTTTCAGAATGTGTTTTTAATTATATATTTTTAAATTCAATTACAGAGGTTCTGCTGTATTGAGATTACTTAATCGAGTCCTGTTCTAGCCATGATTTTTTTTCAATATTTTCTCCTCTTCTTTCGCTTCTATATTGCCTACTCTGGGGTTTCCTTGATAATTCTCTGTTTCTTACTTTCGTGAAGACAAATTGCTATCAAAGGTAAAAGGGAAAACGGATAGTTGTTTTATATAAATTTTTATTTAAGTTAGCATGTTATACATCTTTCAATATTCCCCTTTATACTTACATAAATAAAACTGGTTATTCCTATGCTTCTTCCCATTTAAGCATTTCCATATTTTGTTCAATATAAAAATATGCTATTTATATTCAATATGCTTTAATTATTGTTATTGTACGCGTATTATCTATTTCTGTTATACATTTATTATTTTTATATTCCCTTGTGTCACTTTGCTTTTAGTATGCATACATGCATTTAATGTTGTATGTATATTATTTTGCATGTGCAGTTGACTGTGCTTGTAACGATGTCGTTAGGGAAGGCGGTGCCTGAAAAAAGGATCGCTACATTCAAAATTCTCTACAACCGTCATATCTTGTGTTGAAATATAGAAGCTATTCCATTATTCCATGAAAATAGGATCACTACATTCGAAAATTGTTACAACCGAGTTCGCTACAAGTGAAGTCGACTGCCCTGACGTTTTTAATTAAGTGATGCCAATTAATGCAGATTGTTGTTATTTTTTGCCATTTTTTTTAAGAGAGAAAAAAGATCTTGTTTTGTTGTATTTGAAAGAAAAAAAATCCAATGTAGGTGCTATGAATATGAAGATCTATATGTGTATGTTGTTATTATCATTTCCGTGCTTGATGCGTAATGCTTTTGCTTTAAATGTTATTCCTTGAAATCAATCAAATTATGAGATTGTGATATTTTATAGATAAAAATGCCACATATATTATTCATATTATTTATTTACTTCACAAACACTTACATTCACATATATATGGTTTATTTTATTCATTATATTTACTTTGAAAAGACAGGATTTCAGATATATTTAAGATTATTAGATATTACTTTCATCGATCTACTCCGGATAATTTATTTATTGATATTTTTTAAAGATATTTTAATTGAAATTATGTTATTATTGTAATATGTGTTTGTTTTGTTATTTATAACTGTTAATTTATTATTATTACTATTATTATTATTATTATTATTATTATTATTATTATTATTATTATTATTGTTATTATTATTATTTTATTATTATTATTATTATTATTGCTATCTATTATCATTATTATATTCCCCCACCCCTTTTTTACAGGTTATGACTTACTTAAGATGAAAGGTATTGGTTTCAGAAATCTGAAAAAGAAGTCATACTGGAACTATTTCAATTGTATCCACATATATATTATTTATAATGTATTTAATTATATTCATGCTATTTCTGTTCCTATAAGGTATTTTATGTAGCATTATGTTGCATTAGCTTTGTATATCATATATTATATATCATTTGTATTCCTGTTTATGTTTAACATTGTAATAACATTTGGTAAATTGCTTTAATATTACTTCTTATTTCATGAATTAAGATAGTACATTAGCATCTGGTTTCAGAAATCTGAAAAAGAAGTCGTACTGGAACTATTTCAATTGTATCCACATATATATTATTTATAATGTATGCTTAAAACCACTGATAATTTAGAAAGCAGTTGGCTGCAAGATTTTGTTTTGTTATCATAGGGTTAAAAATTTACTTTATTGTTTAAATGAAAACAAAATTGGATAAGAGGATATAAATTATGTCTCACACACATAAGAAATGCCAATTTGTTCTGAGTTATTTTTTTTTAAAGCAAAGTTGCATTGAGCACAACTATAATGTTCTCGCTAACTTTTAAAGCAGGGCTTTCAATTTTCAGTGAATCAGTTGATTTCAGTGGTTCCTGTAAAAATCAGTGGTCTGGAAGGATTCTGTTTAGATAAATTAAATAAATAATATACATTAAGGTGAGAAACAAAATTGGAACTTTAAAGGGAAGACGAGGTAGATGTGAAGGAATTTAGTGTTTAATTAGGAGATGGCCATGCATTTCAAGTAAGACATTTACTCCCATAGTCATTTTACATTATTTGCTCTATATAAAACAATTTTCATCGTAACACTCGACTCACTGCGAATCTTCAGGTGTTGTTTTGGTTTTTAGTTGATATCTTTGTGTTAAAGTAGATAAAAATTTGCCTGTAGTAAGAAACAAAAATGTCCTTAGTGAAAGCCTAGTCCAAGCAGCCAGAAGCTTGTTGGGATTGTTTTGTTTACGTTAAAAATGAAGAGCAAATTTTATTTACACTTAACAAGTTGCTGAAAACTGGAAAATATTTACTTTGTTCTTGTTTTTCCTGTTTAATTACAGATTGAAAATTTCCATTTCTCCATTCTTTTGGAAATTGTTATTGTACCACTATTTTTTTTTCGGTATGTTTTCTGTTTATTTTATATCTTCTACAAAAATGTTACAGTTTACTCTTCTTTTAAAGAAATCTGTACGATTTTCATGTACATCTCTCTCTTTTCACAATAATCTGAACGTTTTTATGACTTTTTTTTTAAATTAGTAACACAGAATCTTTGATGATCTAGTTGCAATGTTTTTACTATAGGTGTAACATATTATTTTTCTTATGCTTGCTTATATCCGTGCAATCATTTCATTAGTTCATCACATTTCATTTGGTGTCATAGCTAAATATGTGCAATATTGGCCGATTGCTTACTTTTACTTGCATAATTCAATTTCAAGGCTGATTATTAACTATTGACTATATACAGTGGAATTCGATTGTGGCGGAGTTTAGGTATACAAATCTTTTTTTTTTTCATGGATCGCTCTCTATGCAGCAATACTTATTACAACGGGTGTAACGAAAATCGGATGTAGCCATCCGTTTTTCTTGTTCCCTAGCGACATCACTACAATAAATAAGGTTGACATTTGTGATGTCGTTATGATACAAGAAAAAGGATTGCTGCATCAGAATTTTGCTACAACCATCATGACTTGTTATGTTGTATATACTATACAATGGTGCCGTTCCATGATAAAAACGATCGCTGCGTCTGAGTTAGCTACAAATGAAGTCAGCTGTATACTGCATGGTGTAAGAATGATTAAAGACTTTCTATATTTAGTTCAATAATGGAGAGGCCTATGTGGATCTAAGTTCCTGTGTAAAACATTGTATTGAAAGACCAATATCCAATTACACTGATAACTTATCCCAATACATTTCCTCACCTTAATTTTCCCGTTCTTCATTTCACGACTATCTATCTACTATCTTGTTCAAGAATTTGTGCACTATTTTAAACGCTTTGAGACCTCGGTGAAAGTCACTATGGAAATATTATTACTTTTATTATTATGTTTGTATATCCTTGTGAATTCATGTGTTGTCTTGTTTATATTTAATTTTCTTTATATAAAAATAAAACAACAGATTGAAATTACTGAAATTATCTATGTATTATTCACTATATCCACCTCAAGTTTAGAGCATTGTAATTAAAAATTATACGATTTTTGAATGATTAATGATTAATTGTCTGCAATGTATGAATGATGTATTATCAAATCATTTGTTTGTTTGATTAGTTTGAATGTATAATTATAATTGTGTAAAAAAATATGTTTATGCCTGCATTTCCTTTTCATAGATGACAAGTTCTAGACTAGTTCCATTACATGGCCGATGACCCAATGTAAAAATTTAAAATCCACCGTATGATATTATGTGGTGTTCCTTAATTTAAGATTTCAGACGAATCGATTTGAATAAATAAATCATAATAAATGGCAAGGGTTATGATCCCACGTAGTAGGGTATGTGACGAATGAATGAATCGATATATGCATGAGTGTGTTAATTGATGTAAAGTCGATACTTATGACGTAACCATATTTAGTTGCAGCAACCATTTTTTTTCATGGAAGAACACCTATACCCCAATGTTAAATATAATATCAAATGCAGCGGTCATTTTTCTTGTTCCTCTACGACATTGCTACCAGCATGATTGACTTTACTGTAGCTTGTATGGATATCAGAGTAGAAAAAACCGATTAGTACAACCATTGTATTTAGCATTGTTGTATAGTATAGGTCATTTCATGACTAGAAGATCGCTTCATCTGAGAATAGCTACAGTTGAAGACAATTGTTTTGTAGTATTGTTTTATCACTATAAATACGGTGCAATCTCCTGATGTCATCATTATTCTGTGGTCCCCAATTTGTTTTTTTTATAATATATTATATTATGTTAGTAATGAAGAACCTTGGAATAATGGCATATTTATGTAGTCCTAGGATATGTTATTATTGGGAGATTGTTCTATATCTCCTGTCTATCTCACCAAGAAATATATTATTATGTAAAAAAAGTGAACATCTGTGAATTATCTATATTTATATGTGTGTACGTGTTCTATTCACATGTGTGTGAGATCTATATCTGTATGTTATATACCCCGTATGTGTCATTCATAATCACCGCTGAAGTATAATATAATATATCTGTAATATAATGTATTATTATGTATAGTCTTATTAATTATATTACTGGTTGTATGTTTCTATTGTCAGTGTATTATTATATTTTCATCACAGTCACAGTGTATCTGCGAATTAGATTATTATAGTGTCTGAAACTGTCATAATTGGTATAGGTTGTTGTTTTTTGTTTACTATTATCGCTAGTATTATCATTATTATTATAACTACTATTTTACATGTATTATTGATATGATTATTATCATTTTAATTATTAGCATTGCCATTATCGTTATAATTATTATTACCCTTATTATATGTAGCGTACCCTATGCTATCAACATTACATTCTTACTTTGTATCATACTCTTACTGTGTTATCATCTGTGTTTCTAGGGTTTTTGTTAGTCATTTCATGTCTTGTTTGTGGTCAGGTAATATAATATTGCGTAAAATGTAAAATAAACTGATTTTGCTAAAACATACATGTTTTGTTTGGGGTTTTTTTTCTTTTGTAAACACGTTTTGAACATTTTGTCTTATATTGTGGAATATTAACAAAACAATTCCACTCTGTACATCGCCAAAGGGACACTGATTAATTGGTTGGTTATTGTTATTCATAGGAAACCAAGCTTCGCTGGAGTACTGCACAACCGGCAACAATAAATGTCAATAACCTTGCTCAAGTACAGTACAGAATAAATATCATTGTGAGATGACCTCTTCAGTGGAACTCAGCAATAGCGTAATTGACGGGACTTCTCTATCTTTACGCTATTCCCAGTCATAAATTAGTCATTATAGGCTACTTAGTTGCTTGAAGTAAGAATTACAATACATTCCTACTCGTCGATTCCGTTGAATACATTAATACTGCTTCTTTAATAGAACCCATTCCTTACAGATGCAGATCTTTAGCGGCAGAGAGAAGTCAGATTGTTTTTTTGTTTTTTGCATAGTGTTTTTTTGTTGTTTTTTTTTAACTAGTGAATGTCGAATAATGCCATGAACATGAAAAAAAAAGTCCATATAGAAGGCTGGGTGGAAAGAAAAAAAAGCTATTCTGAGTTGACTTCTAAAGTGATTATGCTACTCTCATGCTAAATATATTGACTAAAATAAGGGGGGAAAACAGGAAATTTGGAAATCTTACATTATTTCCGAGTTAACGGTCTACTGTATTCAAAGGTGTCATTATCAGGAGGTTGCATTTTATGTACAGTCGACTACGCTTGTAGGGATTATCCTTAGGGGGCCGGAAAAAGGATCGCTACATCTGAAGTTTGCTACAACTGTCGCATTTTTTATAGATGCATAATGTATAAGAGCTGTTCCATGAGGATATGAGAATAGGATCGCTATGAGCGAATTTGACTGTAAACGGAAGTACAGTGGACTTGTAGCAAACTTTGTTCCCCAACTTCGCTACAAGCTGTGTCGACAGTATACACATTAAATATAAAAAGTAATAACTTCATAATCCAAGCTACAAACTGAAGAAAATCAGACTCATAATGATAATAATTTGATCATTCCTTTGCACTTTATTCCCATTTTATTGTTAGATTTACTCAACATGAGGTAATAATGTAATACCGGTAACATAAAACTAAAACATGAACATTTCATCTACATAAACTTTTACAGTAAAAACATTTTTATACATGTGAATAGTCACATAATTAATGCCATACAAAAACAACCTACAATCATCATAAGCTAAGTATTCAATCATAATACATAAATATGTAAACAATGACAATGATAAGTATTATCAACACAATAGGCCCAACCAACCTTTAATTAATGTTTTCTAAGCAAACTATCATACTCACAATCATTCTATCTTTTTGATTTCGTCATTTAAAAAACCATCATTTATTCTCATATATTTCTATCACAATCGTCATTTTTGTTCTTTAAGAAAATAAGAAAAAAATTAAATGGAAATTAAAAAAGAAAGAAAAGTCATATAAAAACAAAAACAAAAATCACAGAACTAGACTAGAGAAAAATAGAAATATAACAATAGAGAGGGGGGGGAAAAATAATAAAAATAAGAGAAAAATTTTAAGGCATCATTCTGAGAGCTCCATCCAATCTGATAACCTCTCCGTTCATGAGTGGGTTCTCAATGATGCTTTGCACCAAATGGGCATACTCATCAGGGTTACCCAGGCGAGATGGGAATGGGATGGTGCTGGCCAAGAAATTTCTGACTTTCTCAGGTAAAGACGCCAAAAGTGGAGTGTCAAAAAGGCCTGAAGATAAGAAAAAAAATGATATTTGTTGACATATTACATTACACTCTAACAATAAAACACACATGACATAATTGCTAGATTAGAAATCTCTTGCAGGTACATTTATAAAATATTACAGTGCAACCCCTGTATAACGACATGGCTTGGGACGGACCACCGATGCTGTTATACAAGGGTTGTCGCTATACAGGGATTTCTCAAAATGTCGGGAAAATGTGTGTCAAAACATCAGACAACAATCTTAAACAGGTTTGTGACCAAACAAAAAGTATTAGACACCAATAAACATCATATTCTCTTTGTAGCTTATCTGGGCTTGGGATCAGCATGCATCACCGTGAGCTTACGTGCCATGAGCGCAGACTTACGGGAGAGCACTGACGCCACACGATAGTTGCGTCATTTGATTTGAAGATATTCCTTATCGCTGAGTCATCTGATTGGCCGAAAATCCTAATCGTTGCGTCATTTATTGGCGGAAATCTATTATTGTGTGTCATGATTTTCATTACGATTGGCAATATTTTGATGTCATTATACAGGGGTTTATCAAAATTTATGCCGTAATAACAGGGTTTTTGTTACTAATAATAAAGAGCAATTAATTTGAGACCTGAAGTCGATGCCGCAATACAGGAGATTATGTCCATACAAAAATCTCAATTCTTTGATTTTGGTGCTGAAACATTAATAGATGACATCTTGTTTATGTTCGTCCACAGTCAGGCTGTACACCATTTCTTTCTTCACTCTCACTCGGCTTTCCTTTCTCACTATGTGACCAATTAAAATGAGCTGGCGCTTCCTTAGTCTTTTCATCAATGATCATATTTGACATGCTTCCTTTATCACCTCCATTTATGTTTTCCTTACAATCAATGGTATATTTAGCTCATCTTATACGTAACCGCATCTCTACAGCTTCTATTTTGTTTTGGCTCTATAAATTAAAGAGTCGACTTCGCTAGTAGCGAACTCCGTTGTAGATGTAGCAATCTTCAGATGTAGCGACGCATTTTTCATGGAACCGTCCCTATACAGGTATAGTTTGTAGGCACTTTTATAAAAATTTCAAAATAGAGCTATTGATCCATGAATAGTATCATTCAATCCTGCTTGCTGTGCAGA
>JAUEKR010409415.1:0-13036 GCA_031762895.1 Corambe burchi
AGGGGGATGGGGGAGAGAGAGAGAGAGAGAGAGAGAGAGAGAGAGAGAGAGGGGGGGAACAAACGAATATATGAAGTAAAGTTGTCTTCTATATGAGATTGTGTAAGTGGATAAGATATAATAGATAAGACGCAACTTCACGGAAGTCTCCATATAATCTATATTACAAATGTTATATTCATATGTTATGGATTATAATCTATGTATTTGTTATTGTTATTTCAAGAGATACCTAGTACGGGTAATAAAAATCGTTAAGGTTTGACTGTAGTATGTATGCATGAATGACTGTGAACTATAGTATTAGTGTTTTGCCATTGAACCCTAAATAGTAAGAAGAGCTGTATATTTAGATTTAGTATGGGGATGGTACTTTGGGTATAATCCTGTCATTATTCATTATCTTTTTTATTGCTTTATGTATGATCCTATTACTATCATAGTCATAATGGTCTTCACTGTGATAAATCGTGGAGTCCTGTTTTGGTTTCTCAAGGTCAATTCTTTAGTAGATAGAATATGTTATTGTCATTAGTTTTATTTAATGTTTACAAACACTCTCATATTCAGTAAAGTAGGTATGGAACATAAATACCATATAAAATAAATGCTGACATGAAACAGGTAAATATTAAATATTATTTCATTGGGAAAATCAATGCAAAGAAATAAGTGTAATAGAAATAGCAGATCTATATGTTGAAATAATCTACTTGTGGTGTTAGTAGTTCTATTATTTTCTACCAAATGTATTTATATACCCAAATTTATATTGATATCTTCAATAAGAAGTGCATTTTTGTTGTTTTATTTTATTTTGTAAATTGATAATTTCAGAGATTGTTTTCAATTTTCTTAAAAATAGTCAATATTAAAAATACACTGCATGCTTATTACATTATGTAATCACATGTACTTGTATATTATGTTGATTTTCACTGATTTCACTAATCAGTATAATTGGGAATTTGTTTTGTTTTCATTTTTATTTCCAGATTCTGGTTATAGTCCACCTCAGCCTTTAGTTGAGCATCGGTTTTATTCTGCACCACCAGTGGTGATCTCTGAGAGTACGGCTCCCCAGCAAGTCACTTTTGCTGATGGCAAATGCAACTGTTGCCCATATGGGTACCACATTGATCTTGACTTCCTCAACTTTTGTAGAGACATGGAAAATGGAAGATCGACTTTGCAGAATTTGAAGAAGATTCAAAAAGCAAAACGTAAACTGAGGAAGTCTATGGAGGTAAGGACACTGTTATGACTTGTGCATTGAATAGTTTGAAACTTAAATAATTGAGATCCCTGCAATTGAAGGTATCCATGTTAAGAAAAAATAAACTGCACAGTGTTCCTGGAACACTGATTGTTTTACTATTTAGATGCATTTTATCGTTTCTTGGGGGAAAAAACTCCTGGTAAAATAGTATTGAGATTGCGCTTACCCATCTTGTTTTAAGGAAAATGATGTGTAAATCATGTTGATTGTAGGATGAAGTGATGACAATCTGCATTATATGGTTTGTTTTGGATTATATCCTACTATAAAATATAACTTGATATGTGACATGTTGCTTGTTTATTGACTACTAACTGTTATCGTTTTATGCTACCTTTTTACATTTAAAAATAGGTAATGCTTGATGAGCAAGGCGGTGTGATGACTTCTGAATTACGGCCAACCCCTCCTGATGTAGTTCATTCCACGGAAGCAGGCCGTTTGATGCACATGATCAATTATGAAAGATCTGCCACCCATAACCTGCTGAATCAAATTGATTCGTCAGTAAACACGACTATTGGTAAGATTGATGGTGGACGTGGAAAGAGATACCAATCGTCTGATAGCGATGATCCTATCACTCCAAACATGCATGTTGAGTAAGTATTCCTGAGTTAGTGTTTTAGGTTAAATATTGTATGTTTTTGGTCTGTTCATTTCAAATTATTGATATGAAAATGACTCTGGTCTTTTAATGATTTAAATTAATGAGAAGAAGTTACTTGGGTATTTTCAAAGCTACTTTGATTATTTTTAATAGTGAATTGGCATAGCAATATATGTTTGTTGTATGCATGATTTGAAAATAAATTATTTAGAGTTAATATTTTCCATTGAGAGTTTCCTCTTAGTAAGTTGAATATGAGAATTCATTGAATGCATGCTTACTATTACTTTATCTATTAAAACTGAGCAGCTTGGATGTGGCTATATTCACAGATTTTGATGACATCATAGGCAAAACAATTATGTTTGATGACTATAAAGAGCTTTACAACTCACATATACCTAATCTGTTCTACAAACAGTGCTGAATTCTCACATCGTTGTACAAACTTGTCATGTCACTTTATATGCTCAAGATGAAATTTTCTCTATTATGATGAAGATGGTTAATGTTATTCTACTCTTTACTACTCTAGATCTACACCACGTTCATTTGATGAGAGCGGTATGGCTCCTTCTTCCTTTGCATCTGGACGGACTGATTCCTTGAGTTCCTTGTCATCTGTGTCAACAATGTCCAGCGAATCTCCGATGATGTATCAGGCCGCTCAATTTTACCAGCAGCAACAAAATACAAAACAGCAGTATATCAGAACACGGAAAATAACCACAGAGGTATGATATGAACAATTTATTAAAAATATCGATCATATGTTATGTTTTCAAATTGGTTTTCTTTGCATACATCGTGCCGTAATAGATTAACTGATTAACTCTAAATGGACTGGCATCGGGTATGATTCTTTTAAATATATTTTAGTTGGTTATGTTTGTGGTGGTAGAGTGCCAGTTCATATATTGCTTTGGAGATGAAATGAAGTAGAGATTCTTTTAAAAATTTTTCGTATAATGTAGAATATCGGAAATCATTAAATGATTTTAATGGATGTCTATTTTCTTGAGTAATGTTTATGCAGTGCACAATGATGCTTTTCTTCTAATTTTTCTTATCGAATGAGTGAAATAGTTAAAATCGTGCCATCATTTTTATAACTAGATGAGATAAAGTTTGAAAATATTGCTCTTATTTTATGATTTAAATAAGATGACATAAAATTTACTATGTACCGTTAAAGAAATGACAGAATAATTTGGTATTTGTTTCGAGTATTAATACTTAATTTTTATCACATCTGAAGTTGTGGTTTTCATGCATAACTTTAAGTAGATTAATGATGTATTTGGTATTCCAGCAAACTCCCATAAAAACATTAGTAATACTGATGATGATAATATAATGGCTTTAACATCCAATTAATTATACCTTTCTTTAAAAGGTGATTGAAAATCCAGTGATTGAGATGGCAACAGCAGAAATGAAACATTATAATGAAAGCTCATCAGCTCAACTTGTGGATGTTCCCGACATGAGCCCACAGGTGAGGATTTAAACCAAAGAACATGAATATTATACTCTTTAAGTTTACGCTATCAAATCTATTCCAATATTCTGTCGACTATGTTTATAGCAATGTCGTTGGGGGGTCAGAAAAAGGATTTTTGCATCTAAAGTTGGCTACAAGTGTTGTATTTTGCATTGTGGAAGGGATAAAAAAGCAGTCACAGGGTTAGAAAAAAACTACAACTGAGTTTCCTAAATTTTGGTGTTAACCTCTTCGAGAGTTTTCAACTAGTTGAATTATGAATATGTGACCTCCAGTTGTTTCTCCTGTAGAGAACTAAATATTGTATGATGTACACTTATTTCAATTGTTATTGAACTGATTTTGAAAAGTTTTTATCTATGTTATTGGTATGGAAATTTACGTATTTAAATTCTTAATATAATCCATAGACATTTTGAATTTTATTTCCATGTACTTATTTGCTTGTATGAACATATTATATAGCGTCTCTTTGCAACCAGTTAATCTGGCTATTCAGTACAAATCTTAGTGAATTGTTATTGATGAACTTTATTTAACTAGGAATCTTGAATTTTTGTTGTTGTTGTTAATCCGCACCACCTGGGCGTTGGCCCTTATGGGTATCCCCACGAGCAATAGGATGAACAGAACCCCAATGGCAAGGTTCCGAACACTGGGTATGGGGAAGCCTTTTTATATGCCCCTTAAAAGTCGTTGGTGCAATGACTTCTAAGACCTTCCCGGACATAGATGTGAAGAAAAGAAGATTTGCCATTGAGACTGAGAAACAACTTAATCACCATGAATATATCACTTAAGACCATATATTACCACAGTCGATAAATTCATTTGGAGTTATCACCCTTTAATGTAGCCTCACATAGCTGTCAGAATCTATCTTTAGAAACTGTCATAACCATGCATTGCAAGGCAAAGGAATCTTGAATATTTAATATTATCCTTGAAGTCGCAAAGGTGTTCCAAATTTTATGAATATTCTGAATTGTCTTTTGTTATTTCCTAAATCATTTGTCCATTTTTCAGAGTGTCACTCCTGAGCCTTCTCCTAGAGCTTCTCCAGATATGAACCAGATGTCCCTGCAGTCAGTTAGAGAAGCCATGGCAGTGAGTTTGACTCGTCTTAGAGAACTGGAGGAGCAAGTCAAAGCCATTCCCATTTTGCAGGTAGAAATATTCTTCTTGTTATTATTTATATATACCGTCGACTATGCTTGTGATGTTGTTGGGGAACAAGAAAAAGTATTATTACAAGTTTGGTATATCCGTTGTATTTGATATTGTTGTGTAGGGGCCGTTTTATGCACACAAAAAAAAAAAGATTGTTGCATTCAAAATTCACTTCAACCAAAGTCGCTATGTGTAAAGTCAACTGTATATATATATATATCATCTGTATGCTCAAGAGATGGAGTTAATGTAATGTCTTTTTAAATTACTGTCAATAAACATGGCAAAGGACATCTGAGTAATCCCACATTTCATTAATCAGCTCAGTTGGCTATGAGTGTAAGATGGCTTTTATGTAATGCACATGTTCCTCAAATCTTAAAGGGTAGAATTGCACTATAATTTACTTCTCCATTAGAAAACTTTTCAGCAGTACGTAATAGTTAAATTTCTTTGAAGGTGATCTATTTTAACACCCAGGTTATTAATTTAAGCTATGTTGTATGGAACAATCAAATGAATCAATGTAGATTTCATTTATTTCCTATCTTGAGAAGGATGCAGACCAAAGTTCTATCTGTTGTGCCACCTATTCCATCCTAAGACTTTACAGTCTGAATAAATAAATAAAAGGTTCTGATTTTAAGATATACTATTAATGTTTTTCTCTCATTAAAACAAAACCAAAAACCAATCTCCCAGCATCCTGCAACTTTGGATGTCATAATAACTTAGTTGTGACAATTTTGTTGTTGGTAATAGAATTTAAAAAAAAACCAACACATTAATGCTTTTTGCTATCTTAGGCATGGAATTGTAAACATTAATTTGTATAATTTATATATGGAAATTGTGCTTGAGTAAAGTTACTGATTAAGGTTAACAACGCCATCTTAAACTTATTCAAGGTGGATATATTGATTGAAGTACATAAGTTGATAGCATTTCAATTTACTAAATGTAATAATGATTATGAGAATATCTTATTAGGAGAAGGAACATTCTTTTATGTTATGTTATGTAGAAGAGCAGGCATCTTGAATCACCAAATAAGTCAAAATATTACAATGGATAACTGACTTTGTAGCTATATCTTTCAATGAATGATGCAAATGTGTGATTACTCTTCATTCTGACTTTGTTCACAAATCTTATGTGTTGTTTTTGTTTGTTTATTTATTCAGGTGCGCATATCAGTTTTGAAGGAAGAGAAAAGACTTTTGAATCTTCAATTGAAGGCCAGCAAAGCAAATGTTCCTCCACCAACAATGCCCAAACCGGTGCGGTCTATTGGAGTGGGAGACCACAGTGTCATAGAGCCGTACTTGGCTCAACCCGATTTGCCGACAGGATACACCATCAGAGAAAATGAGACGTTTACTGAAATCCATACCTCTTCCATGTTTGAAAGAGAAAGTATGTTCCATAGCAAGGTTGTCAACACACCATCTTTAAATCTCTCGTTCAGATCCCCGTCTTTTGAAGAGAGACAAATGAGAATCACGTCTACATCTGAAACTCAGCCCAAATTCACCATCAACCAAATTCAAAGAAGTGCTCCCAAACCTCTTACTAGATCTGTGGGCGTTGGCGATGGTAATGTGTTTGATGAATCAGGTTTGCATGTCCATGAGAAGGAAATGAGAACTGTCATCCTAGGCCATGGATCAAATGTTGCCAAGAGAAATGTGGGCATTGAGTGTAAAGTTCCCACTAGAGATGTTGGAGTCTCCTTCATGTGCGATGAAGAAAAACCACAAACGAGAACCATTGGAGTCAATGTTAACTATGATACCAGTGGCATCATGACGTCACTTGATTTCAAGGGAGAGACGGAATTACGAATGGCTTTACGAGGAGTGCTTCAAAGAAATGTCCGCAGCGTTGGTGTCAATTGTAACTATAAAACGTCGACTGCTGACAGAGCTGTGGGAACTGATTTAATGGGAGTGAGTGTCGGGTGCGGAGATGAGACTCAGAGGACTGATGTAGAAGTTCGCCCTTATGTCATTCGCAAGTCTGTGTCTGTTGGTGTGAAGCCAGAAATGGGCAGTAAATATGTTAGTACTGATAAGGACTGGACGTATGATGCAAGTACAAACACTGTCACGGTTGACAAATATAGTAAAGCAATTATGACAGAGCGCCCTCGTCAGTCTTATGCTTGCACTAATACAGAATCTGTTATGAATCGAGAATCAGCGAATCAGACAGAAGTTAAAATGTTCTTAGCTACTGATCAATTGAGACATGCCTTCAGTAATACCCAGAAGGCACCTTCTTATTCTGTAGGTATGTGTACTGACGTCACGCCCAAATTTAATGCCGGTGTAAATACAATTGAAAGGGGAGAGCCAATCTCTAAGGAATCACTGATGAGTACTATAGAGTACGAACGAAGGCAAAGGTTGGTGGATAGGGGAATTGGTGATGGTCGAGTAGATGTGGAGTCTCAGTCTATGAGTGTAGAACAGCACATTTTAAAGAAAGGAGCTTCTCAAGCTAGTGCATTTCTCACTAAATCTGAACAAAAAAAGAAGGAAGAGGAAGATTCTTTCCGTGAAGTCATCACTGAGCATTACGTCATCACAAGTGGAGGAGATAAGCGACTGATATCTGAAGAAAAAGAAAAGGAAATAACCTCTGGTGGAAAAACAACGAGTAGCAAAAGTAAAACGTTTGGCCCTGCAGCAAATGAAATCAACGTTGGTGGTTATTCCTCTAAATTAGAAGCCACTAGTAATTATTCAAGTAACATTTCTGGTACTAAAAGCTTGACTGAACAGGGACTCAGTTCGTCATCTTACACAAGTTCAGTGCAAATGTCTTCAGGCATTGATCATACAGATATGGGAATTAAAAATGGCCGTCACTCATATCATGGTACCACCTCAACTGTAGCTGCTGGAACTAATCCTTATAAAACAGTTGGGAATCTTGCTGAGGTGTCATCTCGTCTTGACTCAGAAAGTTTGAATAGATCATCGTCATCATCTGGATCAATGGAAGCCTCAAAAACACGCAGTGAAACCAATCTAAGCAAGAATATTCCGTCAACCACTGACAAAAGCAGTGCTAAATCAATGGAAGCCATCTTTGATATTAGAAGAGCTGGATCTGTTGAGGATTTCATGCCAGATGCTATTCGCAAGTACATGTCAATTGACCCTAGCACTTCCAAGGATTCTGGTTTTGGTGAAGATTTGCAGCAGAAATTTTCTGGTGAATCATCTTTCATGTCATCCGTTTCTACCAGGTCGAAACCAGCTAGCTCTAGTACGAAGATGACAAAAACGGTTACAACCCGCCGAACAACCAAATCTGGAGATAAAGTTTCTGTTGAGGAGACGAAGACTGTTGAAGGGCCTGATGGTAAGACTGTTATTTCTCACTCAGAACAAAAGGGAGATGGAAGCGCTAGTGGGAATCTTCAAGGCGGCTCATCTTTCCAATCTTCTTCTTCTGGTGGTTTCAGTGGTGGATTGGCTGGTTCAAATCAAGCTTCTACTTTTTACAGTCAGCAATCGTCATCTTCTGGCTTCAGTAATAGTGGAAGTGGTGGCATGAGTGTTGAAGAAAACTCTGGCTCTTTAGCATCAGAATCCAGTTTTGGCTCCCTTGACAGAAGTACTGGCCAGCTAAAGTCTATTATGAAGCAATCCAAATCTGAGATGGAAAAAGTTGCTGGAAAGAAAGGAATTACATTTGCTGAGTCTGTAACGGGAGGGTAAGTGTAACAAAATATGTTTATTATGTTTCGCATTATGCATTAATGTTGTTTTTAGATAAGCTTATACTGTCACAGCTTAATTTCTTAGATATTTGTTCTTTATTTTGTTTTCAGTTGTATAAGTTGTAATGGTTAAATGAATTTATTATTTGATAAGCCTCTTCTCCATTCAGCTATTTCATATATTATGTATCATCATTTCATAAATCATTTTGATGTTGTCTGCAATATTTTAGTTATCATTTCATCCATCAAGATTTTTTTTTTTGCTTTATGATTTCTCTGCACATTGTTGGCTGATTGTAAAATACCTATCATTGAATGTGGATTGAGAGAGCATGATCGGTGTTAATTACTTAATTAAAGTTAAAGGCTATAATTTTGCTTAGGTTTTGATATCTCTGGATAATTTCATTTTGTCATTGTCGTTTGATCCATATGTAGGACTACTCTATGATTGTGTTGCAACACACTTATGCATTACGATCTTTTCTAGTAGGGGACAGCTGGTGTGCTTGTAGATAATTTAGCTTCTGCTAGAATGTTACATAATAAGCTTCTTGCTATAAATTAAATCTTAACTCTTAATCAACCAATCACAATTGACATTAATACAATAATATTAAAATACAGTTCTGCACGGCTTCCAAGTGTCTGCAGTATTGTGCCGGATTTTGGATTATAGTTCAATGAGTCTAGAAATGTGTACAATATTCAAATATTTAAAAACCAAGAGCATAAACTAGCTTGTTCTTTCTTTGATTTGATTGTGCAGTTTAAATCTATTCACTTATGGGAAATGACAATATAATTTATTATGTAATAATATATTTTATAACTATAAGTTCAAAGGTATGATAATGTAAACTTGAAATCCAAAAACATTGCTGCATTTTCCTGAAGATATTTCATTGTTATTTTTCAATGATAGGTCATAAAACTTTTTTACTTTTTTTATGAAGTTGTTTTCATAAATCGATCTCCAATGTAGGCTACATATTTCTATGTCTTTGAAGTAACATACACTGTTTAAGAATAAGAAATGCTAGATTAAGGATTTTGCAATAAATGGAATTTGCATTTCAATTTGTGAGCATTAACTAGGTTATAGCAAAGGCAGTCTCTTCACTTGTTTCATGTAATGATCCATTCCGACAGTTCCTGAGATTATGGAATCTATATTTTACTTAGAGATTGCTGGTCACTTAACTTGAAATATATGAAAATTAAATCAATATATTCAATATAGAGTAATGAATCTGTGGAGATTAAAAATGAAAGAACATTAGATTATTAAAATTTTTGTCTAAAAAAGATAGTTTAGTTGTATTTAACCTTCTTTAAACACTGCATTCACAATGTCCTATTAGGCACAATGATTAATCTTTAACATATTACTTATGCTGTTGTTTTGAGAATTCAATAGAGAAGCCAATAACAAGGATGTAGTGTTTTAGTGAATCCTCATTTTATAATTATAGTTTCATCTATAATTATAGAAAAAATAAATACTTTCATTTAAATGCTGTAATTCATACATAAATATTGTGGTTATAAATATGATTGTATCCACTATTTATGACAAAATGAATTCCAAATCTGTTACTGATGTTGTGTTTTCCTATAGTATAGAGATATCTTCTATATCTATATGTGGAAATTGTGTGTTAAAGTTGAATCTATTATTTATAAGTCGTTTTTATTAAGGTGTATGCATGCCAGATTATTCTTTTGATACAAAGATAGAATAAAGTATACATTTCAAATAATTATCAACATTTAACATATATTATGCTTGTAACAAAATTCATCACTGGTGAAGGCAAATATCATTGCACTTAATTACTATATTATCATTAAAGTATGATGATAAAAATGCTAACAAAAAGTTTATAATTTTACCATGTTTTGATTAGATTGTAGCAGCAAAAGCTTCTAAAATCTTATTTTGTCTTCCTAACTACTTCTCTTTCTAATCAACTTTTCCCATAAACATACTAATTATTAATATCTCATTAATATATTCTTCAATTTTACTCTCCAATATTCATATTTATGAAAAGGTGTTTGATTAATCAGTATCTCAGTAGGCTGGGATATAAATGCACTGTTGCAATAATTGTTAATATTTATATATGCACAATATTGGTAATCGATGGGAAGGTTACCTCTAGGAGCATTGATCTAATTAACTTGGCTAATATCGTGATTACAATGTGATACGAAATATTGTTTATTAATCATCTTGTATGACTGCTGAAAATGGACACCAGTGGTCAATGCTAGTATAATAAATTATGATTTCTTAATGAATTAAATGTGGCAGTAAGCACATGATTCAAAAAGCACCACTGTCAACACTGCATTAATCACCAAGTTGACGGGCTGCCACTAAATCTTATACACAACAGGACTGGTTCTAGTACCGATGGCCACTCTTCAGATTCTGACTCAACAAGCAGTTATGAGGAGGGTTCTTACGACAGCCAACAAGGCCAAGTGAGCTTTGAGTGTCAGGATGATCAGGTCATAGCCAAGGGTCTTCCCGGTGCACAGATGTTTGATCAAAATATCCGTGAGACGTATGTAGTTTTGTGATGACTTTGTTTTTCCCTTTATGGTATATACATTGTAACCTGCCGATAACGACAATGCTTGGGACCACTTAATTATTTTGTTATCCAGAGATGTCGTTTTTAGGAGGGTTTTTAACTGCCACTGATATAAAATGAAAGACAAATTTGGGACCGCAGAAAAAATGTTTTTATTCAGCAGGGTTTTCTTTGTTCAGAGGTGTTGTTAATGGGCGGTTGCACGGTATTAATTCAGCTTTTTTCAAAATATCGACCATAGCAGTTTTTTTTTATAATTGATAAAAGTAGGTGTCGAGTGTTCATTTTTCAATAATAGTATATGCTTACTAAAACAACTATGTATTGATGAGGCCAAAGGATATGGCTACGGTACTTATTTCAAATACACTGGTATATCTTAATGAATATGAATATGCCTATAAGTATTGTGGGGATTAGGATTATGCTTATTCATATTTTGCTTTTAAAACTATTTTTCATTATTTCTGTATCGTTGTTGTCTATTGTGCACATTTTTATGTATGTTTATCTTTATAAGATAAGTATTTTAAAAAAAAAAGTTAAATCGTACTATATTTAATTAAGATATCTGTGTCATTCTTTATCTTCATCGTTTGGACTTTTCATGCTTTTGGGGTTGTTGTATTTTTGCTTTGGCTTGCTAAATGATATCTTATTTATCTATGAATAATTATGCTTGGTTGGTTCTTAATTTTCAAAGGCACACCTAGTTGCTTGCTAATTAATTTTTTGTCATTCTAATGGCTTTCATTATTTTTTAGCTTTGCTTATGGTTTGTGTATCACATTCTTTGTAATTATTTTTTTATGATTCATGCTATATTCATAATCTAATGGGATTATGGATGGTTTATAACCATCTGAGATTGTTGATAAAATCTAATTCTACAATCTAATTGAATATTACTGTATCTATATGAACAGATAAGGTTAATTCAAAGGGAATTGTAGTTACATAGGACGGACTTCATTTCCCATCAATATGTTACATATAAACATATCATATATATTTCATCTTTTGTTATAGGATTGGAATAATTAAAAGAGTGGCAATAATGAAAAGAGTGGCTTACATTATTATCAGCATTGTTAATAGATATTTGTGTCTCATAAATGATAAATTTAAATCTTATAGTAATGATCTGTTTTGTTACAATGATTATTAACATTATTTCAAATATAGATTTTTATTGTCGAGCTCTTTTAATTCTTAGTGTTCATTTTTCCAATTTCAGGTATGAATTATCAGAAGAAATGCGACAGGCATGTCAAGTCTTGGCCACTTACCTTATAGATTCTACAACCATTACTACCAGACAATTGGTAATCCTATTTAGCATATTATTATTCATGAAAACTTTGCATTTTCAATTATTTTAATCATTTCTTAGTCTAAAGGTTTTCATTATAAACAGATTCATAAGCCGACTCTTCTTTAGACTGATAACTTGGGAACATACAATACTGTCTTCATGATTAGTCTTAAATACTAAACTGTAAAATATAGGCCTACTTTATTAGAGTTACTTATGAAAATTGTTTCTTTGCTGGGTTGTTATTCATCCAAGTTTAAATAACCTCTTAACTCCTAATATTACTGATGTCCTGTAATCATTTCAGATACTGAACTTTGGTTACAATAATATATTACCAAATTTGTTGATAGGTTACATATTTTTGGATTTATTAGATTTTTTAAAGTGCTGAATACTATGATTGAAGGGAATTTGTGTAACTTTTGAGTCTAAAACGTTGTTCATTTGATAGTCTATTCATTTTCATTGGAAATCGTTTTGCAAAAGATTCTATTATGCTTACAATTAAGTTTGTTGGTTGCATGCCTGTAAATAACACTACTGAAGGATCCTTGTCATTCTGTGCCTGTTATAGAAAATAAAAATATGTTCGTTTTTACGATGATTACAGAATTTTCTGCTCAGATTACAAGAAATATTCTTTCTTATCACTGAATCTTCTGGAACTGTTAAATAAATAAAAAACTGGATCAGTTAAATCACTGAGGCGTGATTTTCTAGGGTTTGTACCTTTATACATGGGTGCCAGACTGCCGGATTTTTCCGGCATTCCGGATTTTTAAGCTTGGAAAATCTAGCTCGCCGGTTTTCCGC
>JAUEKR010409636.1:0-13024 GCA_031762895.1 Corambe burchi
CACCTCCACCCTCCCACAACCAATCACATGGTTCAACGTACACATATACACTTATCACACATGCCAAGTCATGCACACATTCACACACTAAAGAAAATCATAAAATCTCAAACTGCTTTTTCAATTCCATTATCAACTTCCAATCTGGTTTTGTCATATCATCTCTAAAGTAATCCTTGACGGCATCAATTGATTGACGTGAGATCTGGAGAAAATAAACAAGATAATAATCAATAATGGCAGTTAAAGTGTTAACAAGAGAACACTAGACAGTCTTCGATTTCATCATTGGGAAAAGCCAGTACAGATCACATTAGTCAACATAAGAATAAGATTAAAAAGTTGAATCAGAAAAAACGAAGTATCCAGTGGAAAAAAAAAAAATCGGTATAAAAATAAAATTGATATGCGAGACAAATCAGCACTGCTAAAATTATTTAGGAAAAAATCGGTATAGGCTTGTCTGCCACCTATATCGATTTTGCCGACTCCCCTCCCCCCTCCAAATTTTTTCTAAGAGCACCTTTAAGGATCTTTTAAGTAATAGAAAGGCTTGAGTAGGGAGTTCGCCACCTCAAATTCAAGACCTATTCAAGACCCGAATCAGGAATGTTAATAATATACCATTTTTCATGACTTTTCAATGCCTTGAATAGTCAGATCAATTTCCAAGTTTTCAAGAAATACGTACGGATCCTGAGTAGGTACAAGACCATCAAATCTGCATAGCGATATTCCACTTACTGTTTAACCAACATACTTTCTCTTTATTGATCAAATTTTGAAGCTTTAGTGTCTTGTAATTATTAGTGAATGCTTCTGATTTAAACTTCTTGAAAGAAGATTGTATAATTGAGTGCTATAAGTATAAGACATAATTATCATTGCAATTCATCGCCTCAGAATACAAATACAACTCAACATTCTATGTATACCAATATTTATTAAGGGAAAATTATCTTTAAATACTTTAAAAAGTTTTTTTTAAATTATTAATTATAGAAAACATTTTCCTTCTACTCTTCCAAAAATAAATCAAAACCCATTGAGATGATCACTCTCCTCATTTCACCATAATTTGTAATAATACAAAAAGACTAACTCACCTTGCTAACCAGCATATCAGCCTCATCAAAATGACGTCCATACATCTTGGGTGCATCTCCTGGGTTGGGTAGAATCTTGATGCACACTTCCTGTCCCTGCCTTGCCATATCCACAGTTTTGTGGTTTAATTCTATGCTGCCTACACGGCCTATGTCTACAAACTGAAAAAGAAAATGTTATATTATATTATATCACAGTCAAGGTGGCAGTTATCTACTTGTTCAGAAATATGAAAGAAAATGTCATCCTCAAAAAAGGGCAATGAACACTAAACAGGATTTATTAAGGGATGGGGTTTAACAGAAACAACCCAGAAAAACCAATGTACCAGTAATTGAGACCATTGGTAATAAAGAGAGCCAGAAAATAAGTATTATGGCCTAAGTAACCAATTGCTTTAAATACTGGTATAGGATAATTTACCTGCGGAAAACCACCTGTAAAAGATGGAAAATTTTTGAGTCTCTGAAACACATAATCAGTGAGCTTTGAATACATTAGATTGATTATATGACATTATTTAAGAGCTAAATACAGTTGACTACTGTTGCACTTGCAGCGATGTCTTTGGGGCACCAGTAAAAAGGATCGCTATATACGAAGTTCACTACAACCGTTGTGTTTAGCATAGTTGTATATCTGCATGATGCTATAAGATCAAGTCTAGATATGTGTTTCATAGTTTTTTTTCGTTAAAATTTTTTTTTATCCAAGCAGTAAGTCGTGTAAAGAGTAGAGAATACAAATAACGATAAAAAGAAACACTAGTACCAACCTCTTTTGATGGCACACAAATGGGAGTTCCTTCTTTAATAAATCCCGCCTCAATGCTCACTCCCATCACAATTGGGTCTCTGGAGTTGAAGATAAACTGTGGAAGCACTCGGAGCTGTGTGGGATCAAGGGCAATAAAAGAGAAGGTCAAGTTGAGGAAAGAGAACAAAATCAAACAAGTCATAACCAACGGTAGATGTTGTAAACAATCAAAAGTTTTAACAAGTGACAAATTTTGTTTTGGTTAGATTACTGCTATCATAAAATCATCCCAAAATATTTTAGATCAAACATTTAAATAAATATATAAACATAAAGAACTGAGAAAAAAGTGAGATCATTAAGGCTCAATTGGTGAATGACATAAAGTAAAATCCTACTTAACATCAAATTTACCATTTGACTTTAAATAATTATTTTTAATACAATTTTATAGTTATGTTGCCTTAAAGCCTTATTGTATTTTGTTTTGCATTTGGCTTTTAATATAAGGTACCAGTTGTTTCCCTAATGATTATTTCCTTGGAATAGCGAGAGCTCTGAAATAAGAATAATTTTGCCTGGAAATGGGGTTCTTGATACATCAGAGTTCCATTATTAAAAAATCGTCAAGGAGTCTGTCAAACAAGACTCCATATATTGGTAGGCCTATACATGCACAAACCTTGCAAGGAAAGACAGCTATGTGTTTGAACTCCTCCTGCTTTTGCTTCTTTAAATCAGCTCGGTATTTCGTAAATGCATCAAACAAATGGTAGATGATGTCCGCAGTGAAGATTCGAACCCCCAAAGTGTCGGCCAACTCTTGTGCTTCTCTCTCAACCTTTACATCAAAGGCAAGGATGACAGCGTATCTGATGAGGAGGAACAAAGGAAATGATTGTATGCAATGCGAACACAGCAATGACAAGTCAAACATAGTAGTGTAAAGTCATAATATGGCTATAAATCCACTCAATGGGCATCTGCCCAGTATTTGAAAACGTTAGCTTCAAGAACAGTTTTGTAACCTCCAGCACAATGTGGCTAGTGGTCTCTGGATCAGCTTGGCATCTACCATACATATGTTCACTTTTAGCGTCCATCGTTTAATATTTACATCAGTCATATATGAAGAAGTTGAAGTACATCTGCCAAAAAGGCGTGCCACTGCTCTTTTGCTGTCATTTGTTGTATGAGAAATTTAAAACTGCCATAAAAATATCTACAATGAAGCTAAGATTTTTTATCTTTTTTAACGGCACACTCATATCACCAATGTGAATTGATTGCTAAAAAAGAATAAAATCATACGTAAAACTTGTCACCAATAAATGGCAAAATAGAAAATTACTTGTACATCACAAATGACTATAAAACCTTTAGGAGAAAAAATATTTCTTTCATAAAAAATCAAATAGTACAATTTTTAAGATGACTCAGTCATTCTATACTGGAGCTATCCTAGAAACATGGGAACCTTAAGTAGAATATTCAATAAGTTAAATCAGCTTGTGTAGAGATACCAAGCAATTTCCATAAGTAACATCTATTGGTAAATACTCAAAAGCAAGCAAAAAGTGTAAATAACCCTGTGTATTGGTTAATCTAGGATAGAGAGACATTTCAATTCATTTATTCCTTTTAGTACCAGAATTATTATTAATAACTTATAAACCCATTAAAACTTTTACATTATATTATCATTACACAAAAGCTGTAAATACCAGTACTTAGTATTCTTATATTGACTTTAACAATAACATTGTGATATACATATTTATATTTATACACTAAGATCTCCATATTAGAATTAGATGTTCTTATAAATTCTAACTCACAAAATGTATTCATATATATGTATTAATTTGACATGTTTAAAAAAAATTAATTTGAACTTATGCAATCATATTATGTGCGCTTTTTAAAATCAAATTTATTTACCCTTTTATTATCTTTATATGCTTATTATAATTCTATTATACAATGTGTTGTTACATTTTTTTAGTTGCATTATTGTATCTTTTTTACATGTCTGTTTGAATTTCCCCTAAAAAAGGAAGAATAAAGCATTTGAATTTAATTGAATTAATAAAAAAGAAAGCCAAACTACAAGCCATACATGTGGGTCTATGCTTGAGAAAAATAAAAAAAGGGAATACTTACTGAGAGTCGTGCTCCAACATGACAGAAGCTCTCATGATGTCTTTCTTGTGGACAGGTCCAATGTTGATGCCTGCGTACTGGATGGAGCAAAGAACAGTAACAGATGAGAGTAAGACAAATAGAGGATAAGAATATATATGCTAATAAAAAAGAAGTTAATCACTATTTAGGCAAAATAGAACACAAAGAAAGAGAGAAAATTAAGTATAAATAGTACTGGTTGAGAAATAGCATTACTAAGGTAGAGGTACCGATACAGCTCAACTAGCTGGAAAATCTGTCTTTACATGACTGGTCCGATTTCATTTTGAGGTTAATCTCAACAAGCATATCATTTTTTCCCTTCCTTAATATTCATACACAAGATTTAATTTTTCTGAAATTATTGCTTTGAATTAATATTCTTAGCCGTCCAAATATGCAGTTTGACCTAGAAGAGTCGAAGATGGATCTTGACAATTTAATAAGAAAAGTAAAAGCAAACCAAAGCCACAGAATTACAGAGATCACTCACAGGAATCTTGGATGTCCTCAAAAACTCCAGCAAAGCCTCCAGTGAACCTAGAGTGGACGCTTGGACAAACACGCCACGCTCCTGGACTTTGATAGATTCCAAAGTGTCTTTCAACACTCCTGCAACCTCTTCCTGAAATTGCACATCAACGTAATATTCAAATACATGAACAAATCATCAATCACAACAACAAAAAACAAAACAAAAAAAAACACAACCTTCATTACCGTACCTCCAAATATTAAAAACAGTAAAGATTACATATAGATTGTGTAGGTCAAAGAGGGAAAAAAAAGGTAATATATCTAAATCAAAAAGAAACGTGTATCGGATAAAGAATATGCTTACATTACACATTAGGTTAATGTAATAAATAAGAAGTAAAAATGTCTTATAAAAAAGAAAGGTTGTAGTTACTCTTTTTCTGGAACCCCCAACGACATTGCTACAAGTACAAGTGTAGTCAAATGTTATCAAAAGTCATTGCAAACATAGCCAACTGTATTATAAATTTAGTTTTAATGAATAGCTGATCTAGTTAAACAATTGTAGACTCTTAAATTTATGTCAGCTGATAAGAGAAAAAACATGGACGTTATTTGATAGCTGGTATATTCCAAATTTCTTTTATGCTGACCTTTTTTCTAATTTACCTAATTTGAAAACTTGTATCAGTGCATAGGGGCATTCATTTTCTCTCTTTCTTTGTTTTCTATTTTGCCTAAATAGTGATTAACTTCTTTTTTATTTGCATATATTCTTATCCTCTATTTGTCTTACTCTCATGTAATATTCAAAACAAAAGGATCACTGCGACCGAGTTTGTTACAAATGAAGCCAACTGTAATGATCATGTTTCATGGAACAAGTACCAATGTAAAATGTACTTAATACGGCGGTTGTAACTAGCTTCAAATTAAAATATAGTGCCGTCATGACAATAAAATACAATATATCATTTATTCATTTTTTTTTGCATTTGAAATTGAATTTGAAATACAGCAACTCTCCCCTTGGTAACCTAGCAACAAGTGTTGAATGCACAGACAAAAGGCTGTACATACCCTGTAATATTCCTTTTCGTCATTGTCATTAGCCACGTAGAAAGGCAGTCCAGCCAGCGCTTTCTCCATGTCCTTGGCATTGATCTTCACACCCTGGGCAGCCGTCACAGTCTTGTGGTGCTCGTACTGGGACTGGAAACACACAGCAACAAGGGAAAAGACAAATTAATTAATGTTTACAACTAAATTATCACTCTTGTTAAGTAAAAAAAAGAAAAATTCCAGACCTTTTCCAGACCCAAATAACCATTTTTAAGTCCTATAGCAGCCATATTGACATGGAATCATAATTTTCATTAAAATTAAGACAGCCATGTTAAATATTTCAAGGCTGCTTACACCTATTGTTTGATAGCAGCAGCAGTTTCATAAAAATGTAGGAAATTATCATTGCAGAGGAATGTGGGATATATAATATGCTAATGGTAAAAATGGAATCACCAATATTTTTATCAAACCACAAAGCTTAACTCTATTGTTTAAAAATACAGCATTGAAATTGAGCAAAGATCAGGGAGCTTTCCAGGTGAAGATTCTAGTTTGATACAAATTTTCTCTGGTCAGTTGCATGAATTGGTACACAAGAAGGTTTTAGCAATGTTTGTAGAGTGTCTTTCCCAAATACAATGCCAAAATTCTACAGCAGGTGTTTGAACCTGCAACTTCATGATCCAAGGCTCTGACCAATACACTACTGTTACTAAAGGGATGAGATTCAATCTAACCATCTTATATTAAAATAAAAAAACATATTCGATTAACTTCCTTATAACTCGTTCTTCCATTAATGCTAAACTGACTGATCTGATTGACACAGTATTGGTTTTTTATACAAACAACCCCTAGCCAGTTGCTTCAATTAGACGACTAATTCAACTATGTTGCGTAGTACTATTTCATAGTGTAGTTAGTTTGAATGCATCTTTCAATGATGCACCAGTGTACTATTATTTTAGGTGACAATAGCAGAAAGATCCTTAATTGGATTAAGCACCCAGAGTTTGTTAACATCAGAAGTGGCGCTATATAATGTCATGGGGCTACTAAGTCAGATGAAGTATAATACAGCAGGTATGAAACAGCGATTATCTCAAAATTGGCTGAAGTGTCTTAGGCCAAAAAGGGTAGCCCCTAGATAATAAATGCTCATTATTATTATAATTTCAATTATAACTGCGTGACTATCTATGTCAGCACAGACGAATAATAATATAAGCCTTACCTTGACTCGTAGTTCTTTCATGGGTTGAGGCATGAGCAGTCCCCTGATCTGCGTGACAATGGGGCCCTCAGTCCCTGCCAGCACAACCGTGTCACCTTCATGTAGACTTCCGTTGATGAGGATCACATCAATGGTGGTACCCATACCTTGGATGGCCTTCACCTGAAACAATAGTTTATTCAATGCATTATTTATCCACACCTAGTTCAGTGCACTCCTGCTACCTCTCACACAAATAATCAAGGATCCATGTCCTCAAAATTAGGGATTTACATTTAGAGTAAAAAATTAAGGATATATAGTTGCATTTGCCTTTTCATAATGATATAAAAATACCAATTTAATATATAATGAACAATTATTTTTTTAATATGCCAGAAATATATTTACTAGTTAATTAAAATCAAAACAAACCATAAGTTTAATAAAAATGGATTTCATACAGTGTATATAGTTTTGGTAATACTATTTATCCACCACCTCCAAAATTCAGGGTTTACATGATCATCAGAGCAGTTGGCAGCCATGTTCTATGCATCATGGAATTCTAGGGGCCATAATGAAAGACATATATTTATATATACAACTCCCTCACTTGGCCTATTTAGGTGTATTTGTGCTTACCCCAGTGAACACTCAAATTACTTGCAATGACAAGCAATTGGAATGCAAATGTAAGATTAATCAACATAATAATAATAATAATAATAATAATAATAATAATAATAATAACAACAACAATAATAATAATCCTCTTTTCAAACAAAATACATATTCTTATCGTTCAAATGATCCCTTAGCAATTAAATCAATTAAATGTACCATAACTAGACATAAGAGCTTATATCTCTCCATAACTATTACATTGTTGTACTCATTTGATTAATTCTTATTAAAATATATAAATAAAATGAAGGCTTGAGTGTTATATGAAATAGAATAGTTTATGATTTTATAATATGATTCTCTAAGTGAAAATGTGAGATTAAAATTATCATCACCATCATGCATTGCTGTATAGCTACGATTTAATGTTGCTAAATGTAATGCTGTTATTAAAAAAATTGATCATTATGGACAATAAAGAGCTTTAAACTCTTATATCATTACATCTTAAGCAGAGTGTCCAGGCAAAAGTGGAGCCAAAAAATCCTACCAACCCAATAAAAAATCCTACCTCTATTCAATTTTGCAGAATTCCTAACTGTCGCGCCACAGATGCATGATTTATCATTTTTGGTGGGAAATCGATTTGTCTTGTACACCTTCATTTTTAATATTTTGGTAATAATTAATATCCTTCTACAGCAGCATTAATCATCTAATTTTAATCAGGAAGCTTATCTGAGTATAATTAAGTTACCATTAAAAGTGGGATTGATATAAAAGCACTGCTGAATATACTCATTTTAAATAGGTTTCTGACTAAACATCAATTTATCCTACTAACCATTGATTTATCCTACATTAAACTCTCTCATCCAACCAAAATCCTACCAATCCTACCAGGACCCTTAAAAATCTACCAAAAACCTACTACCCTACTGCTCTTGACTGTAATAGCAATCATAATGATCAATGATGAAATTGATAGTGAGAAAAAAATAAAGAATGAAGTAATTTGCATATCAAAATACAGTTAATTGTGACCTCATTTGGCTTCAAAAGATTTACAAAAGTTAATGGCGTGAAGCTCTACCATAATTAATGATACAATGCTGAAAAAGAAAAACATAATGGTGGCGTATACTAAAAGAAAAAATCTGTAATCGTTAGCCAAAGAGATAAAAGAGGGAAAAAGAGAAAGGAAGATTTAAAAGATTCCCTTGGATCAAAGGAAGATTATTCACTGAATAATAATAATAATTAATAATACCAATACCAATAAAAGGAATTACAACACAGCTAAAAGAAATAAATAACAAACTTACCTCCATGACGGTGGCTTGTAGCTCTTGACTGAACATGAGTCGTTTGGCCAGTCGGTTTTGGCAAAAGTCACACACCAGTGCCACCAAGTTGCCCATACCATCTCCTGAATGGGCTGACGTGGGCACCAGTGATATGTACTCCTTGGGGTTTTTGTTCTCATAGAACAATGCAGCGTTCAAACCCTAAAATGGTGTTACAGTGATAAAAAAAAAGACAACAAAAAAATAAAAAAAATGTTAAAATCAAAATTAAGATTAAAAATAATATCAATAAATAGAATACATAAATAGAGCTCACTATCAAAACTTCAAAGCAAAATACATTATATATATATATTTGAGTTTATTTTTTATAATAAAAAACTTTAAAAAATGAATAAACAAGGTGTGACTTTAGGGTCCTGTGGTAAAGCACTCAGCTTATGATCAAGAGGTCGCAGGTTATAATCCTTTTTATCAGCGTCACTTAAATCCTTGAGAATGTTTTTTTTTCACACTTTATATACAATTTTTCTCACCAAACTCAGGTGGACCTCAAATGAGTACCCAATTATGGGCAATAATGGATTTTATATAGTCAGAATGCTAAAATGATTTGCCTTTCAGACAGATTTGCATGCTCCATTATGAGTAAAGATGGTAATGGAACGAAAAAGGGAGCCTTTATAATGGACTTCAAGCATTTAAATAAAAATAAGTAGGAAAGGATTATATAAAAGCTATATATCTAATTATAATAATCTAATTATTTTATTGACATAGGTAAGTTACCTCTTGTGCCAGCTGCACAATCACTTGCTGAGCTCTCTCATCAAACTCAGCCTTAGTGTTGACATGTTGCTTCTTGATTGTGTTCTGTACATCCGTCATGGGCTGTGCCTTCCAGTTATACAGGCGATCAATCTGGTGAAACAAACACACATGTAAACAGGAAGTTAACACAATACTGATGCATACACAAACAAAAGTCAACACACAACAACAATGCATACACAGAATTCAACACACAACAATAATACACACACAAGTTAACTCATTGGATACTGAGCCTTTTTTCCGGCTACATAAGCAGAAGACTGGGCTTTTTGGGGGTATCCAACATCTAAGAAGTAAATGTGTGTTCGCACGCAAACACATAATAATGCACACATACATATATGCTTATACAAGTCAAACACACAATACTATTTTATGGAAATATTTTCGGCCCAACTCTACGTAAAAACATATTCATCACGCATCTTCACACAAATAAAGCCTTCAAACCACCTACACTGGCTCACCTTGTTAAGTGCCACCACAAATGGAGTCTTCCGTTCCTTCAACAAGTTGATGGACTCAATGGTCTGGGGTTCCAATCCGTGCATGATGTCTATTACCAGGATGGCTATATCACAAAGAGAAGACCCACGAGTACGCAAGTTGCTGTGAAATAGGAAAGAGAGATAAAAAACACAACAAAATAAATCAAATTTGTGTGAAAGATTTCATTATGACAATCAATAAATATGATCTCCATTTATGGTACAGATAATCGTATGATAGAGCTCTACAATACAATAATTTTTTCTTCTACTTATCCTCTCCACATAGTCACTCTTGTCTCCATATCTTTTTGTTGTTGCTGGCTATGGAATCTTTCTGAACTTCTTTTCCTGTCTTTGTGCTTTTTTGTAGAGCTCTTTCACACCTTTTTCTACTTTTGATTTCTTTTATTTTGCTCTACCGTGGCACTTTGATATTTTGTCTGAGTATTTTGTATATATGTGCCCAAGAGACTCTTATCAGTGTTAAGTACTTTCTGTTAATAAGTGATGTAAATGAAACGTAAATCAGTCTGAGACTACGATGAGGTGACAAGTGCAATCTAAATGCGGACATTTCATTTTTTTGCATTGCTTCACCAATCTCTCTGTCCCAATAGAAGAATCAGTTCCAGAAAATGAGTTTGGAACTAGAAATCTGTAGAGACAAAAAACAAAACATGTGCAGTACTATGCATGCCATTCACTATGATAATGATGTGATAGAGATATCCAATTTTCTCTTCCATATTATGTCTTTATCCTCACCTGAAAGATTCATGCCCAGGCGTATCAATGATGAGCAGACCAGGAATCCTCAATGGCTGCTTGGCAAACTGGCAACAAGAACAAAAACAGAAGACTAAGTAATGATCATCAAGAAAAGAACACCAAGACAATCAATATATAAGTATAAGTTTAAAACAAACAAGCACAAAACTAAAATAAAAAGAACAACAAAAAACTAATGTTAAGCCAACACGAAATTTGTAGTGATATCATTAGGGGGTGGGGGACAGAAAAATGACAGTGACATTCAAAGTTTTGCTATATAATCTTTCATTTGAGTATGCGTTATAATGGTTTCCAGTGCTCAAACCAATATTGCTACAACAAAAATAAATGAAGCGGATTACATTGTGGATTGAGAAATCCTCATTAGCTATAATAACATTTAATTGATTCAATTTAAAAAATATTATTCAAGCAGAGCGATACATAGATAATAAAAATCTTAAGGAAAGTAAAGATGAAATCATATAATTCACAATAGGTATTTTAAGAAAAAAGATACTTTTTTAAATTGTGAGACAAATTTCAGAGATCATACTAAGGAATAATCTTTTTTTTATAGACACCCTACTCGATTTTACTTAAAAACTGGAAAAATATTATCATTGGAAAGAATATCAAACCTTCCAATGTAACCTGACAACCGAGGTTCCATAGATTTCATAGAACTCAACCCCTGGACTAAGAATCACGGCCGTTTAATTTTTATTCCCAGAGCATGAGCATCAAAAGAGGAAAGAAGGCCAATGCTCTGCCTGAAAGAATATCATTTCCAACAGACTTACCTCCTTCACCATCTTGGTTTTGTCTTGGATCGCCTCCATCGGAACATTTGTCGCCCCAATTTGCTGTGTGATACCACCAGCCTCCCCGTCCTGCACATTCGTCCTACGCAGCTTGTCCAGAATCTTTGTCTTACCAGTGTCCACGTGACCCAGTACACACACCACTGGCGCCCTCAGGTTATCCACCGTCCTCAGCTTCTCTGCCTTCTCAGCCCTTTTGTGGATCTTTTCTCTTCCTCGTTCCGCAGGCGTGAGATTGTCGTCATCCTCAGATTCAGACTCAGATTCCTCACTGCTATCATCATCTTCATCCTCATCACTTTCATCGTCCTCTTCTTCACTCTCCTCCTCTTCCTCTTCCTTGGCAGCAGGTTTCTTCTTATCAGTAGTAGCTCCTGCAGAAGGCTTTTCTGTTACTGTTGGTAAAATGTGAAGAAACTTTTGTATTTGAATTTTAAATGCACAAACATATAGATATCACAATTTGTTTTGGTATGATGCAAATGTATTAAAGAAAGAAGTAATAAAAATAACTAGTGCACAATCAAAATAACTTGGGTTTTCATAGACTTCTAATAAGATCATTGAGATGGTACACACAGAATATAAAACAGTCAATTTCAGCATAAGTAATAAATATAGGCAGATATAGTTTGATTATCAAATATATGGATTCAATGGAAAAAAAAAGATGCAAAACAACCAGCTCCAATGTTTATAAAGATGAGTTTTACTCGAAATCAGAATCGTATTATTGGCCTAACATACTTTTCCACCATCATAATAAAAAGATCATCATTTTACAAATATTTAAATGCACTTAGTGCTTCACAACTGTTTCATGATAAATCACCATGCAATAACACTGAGATGAAATTTTGAATCATGAGTGCCTTACTGACAAGAAAAAGTCATTTTACCTTCAGACGTATCCTCTTCTTCTTCCTCTTCCTCTTCACTCTCCGCATCCCAAGCCTCCTTCACCTCCTCCTCTTTCTTTTTCTTAGCAGCTTCCTCCTCCTCCTGTTTGGCTTTAAGGGCTTCCGCAGATGGTGGCTCTTCATTGGTGGGAGAAGTGACAGGAGACGGGGATTTGTCTTGGTCTTGTCCTAAAATTAAAGTAATTAAAGTGAATATTTATATAGCACTATCCCACTTCAAATGCTCAAAGCGCTTTATAAAGGGAGTTCATTCCAATATCATTTCAACGCCTTATGGAGCATACTTTGTTAAAGATGAAGAAGTTTCAATGATTAGAATTAGTGATAGTTTGTAGATCCAGATTAACATCCTATTTTTATTTTATTCTAGGAAGACGCTATTTACAGAACGGTCCTGGTGACCTTTGGTGAAAAACGTTATTTACAGGACAGCTTTTTGACCTTT
>JAUEKR010409858.1:0-13017 GCA_031762895.1 Corambe burchi
TCTCTTACTCTCTCTCTCTCTCTCTCTCTCTCTCTCTCTCCTCTGTGATAGCCAATATTTTTTCTCGTATCCAGTGTATTACAAGAACGTGTAGCACAATTCATTGTATGTATATTGATCTGGTATCAAGACATATCATTCTGGCAGCACAATAAATTTAACCGAATTGAAATTTAGCACATACTTATTATTCATCAGCACTGATATTCGCGGAAGATAATCGATGTTAAGGGAGTATTTATTGATATAAATTTAAAAAAATACAAGCTACCAATGAGTGCATGCATGAAATATAATATATTTATGCATTGCAAACATGGTGTATTAACTACTATTCTATTATATCTCGTAATTTGGATGCTCGTCGCAAATTTCCTCTCTACAATTCATTCAAAATCTTTATATTTTTTTTTGTCCCACAAGGGGAAATTCACTTCAGACATGTATAATAATGATTTAAGAAAATTTCAAACAATAATGTGTATTAAGATAGATACATGAAACGTGTTTACATAATAAATAAGATATACAATGCAATGGTAATGATATATAAATGGGTATATAATACATAGACAGATGAGTAAAATATTTAGGCGCAAGAGTAAGTGGAGGTTGATAATTAACTATAGGAACAACAATAATATGCGAATAAAAAGAATGCAATACAGTTTAAGAGGCATATGACTACACTACTGTGGATACTACAGGAATACATATATAATCATTTTGTCATTTTAATATAATATAAAGTGAAATTTCAGTTAATGGCATCTTAATTAACATTGCTGGGTAATTGGTGAATGTGCTTAGAATTTAAAAAGCCTGCAAGCATATTATGGTAAAAATGCATTAAGATAACGTTGGTTCCTACATCTGAGTGATAAGTCTGATAAGATACTCCTCAAAAATCATTTTATGCTCTTGTAGGCTTACCCAGTTGGTTGATAATAACTTTGCCTTTGCCTTAGAATGGAATTAATTGTTATAATATAATATGTCCACCCACACCCATTTTGAGAAAACACTCTTTTGAGAAAAAGTTATATATATATTATACATCGCTTTTAAAAAGAAAGACTTATAACAAACTCAGGAATTCTTCTATTCAGAGTGAGTTTTTGATGTTATAATTGATAGGAGCTATAAAAGCACACCTTTTAAAATAGAAATATCACCGCCTCAAATTACAATAATTGTTTTATGTCCTCCAATGCCCATTTTTTTAAACAAATTGTCTTCAAAGTCTTGAACCTTACTACTACTACCAAGAAAGACATAGAACACACTTTTTTAAAAATTATTTTGTTTAGAGTAAGATTTTGATATTTTAATTGATATGAGGTATAAAGCATGTATTATTAAGTACACATATTATGGTTCTATATCATAATATATATTGTCCGGGAAGGTCTTAGAAGTCATTACACCTATGACTTTTAAGGGGCACATATAGAGGCTTCCCAAAAACCAGCTTAAGGGGCACATATAGAGGCTTCCCAAACCCGGCGTTCAGAACCTTGCCATTGGGGTTCTGTTCATATCTTAGCGTTGGGGATACCCATAAGGGCCTATGCTCAGGTGGTGCTGATCAACAACAGCAACAACATATCATAATGTATTCCGGAAGTGGAAATAAAACAATTGTATTCTGAGGCGTCGAACAACAATGAGTGTTGTACTTGGCCTACATCTAATGCGTGTTGTACTTGGCCTACATCTAGAGTCTGTTTTATTATGATAGTTTCAAGAGATGTTTAAATTTAGAAAGAACGAAAACATAATAAAGGTGGTGTAATTTTATTTATTTAAAATGTAATGTTGTTTATATTATCAAATACACTATCTGAAAATAAAATAACGATAGGCCTCACCATCGTAAATTCGCAGTCAACTTTTATAAGTTGGAAGGCAGACGTGTTTTTATTTTTTTCAATTGTCGGGTTAGTCTTTTTATTCATTTTTTTATATTCCTATTTCTATGTTAAATCTACCAGTCAGCTCAAATTTCATATGATGACAGTGATCTTCATTATATTGTATGATACATGGGGTATGAGTCAGTAGCTCGTGTTGCTTTCCAAGTTTTCACTGTACTACGCGAAATCAACCATTAATATATCATATATCACATAGACTATTATAGTTGGACCATATTATTTAAAGAATATATACGGTATGCTATATAATATTATATTACCATATATTTTATATAGTATGATAAACGTATTAAAACGGGGTATATTACATTCCATACATACACAATTACTGTTATATACATAAATACATGCATCCATACATACATACATACATTCATACATACATGCATACATACATACACATGCATACATACATACACATGCATACATACATATATACATACATACATACACATATATACATAAATATATGCATACATACATACTATACATACTGTTTGATGGCATTAAAACACAAATTATTAAGTGAGAGTGGTTGTGGTTATAAAATGCATTCATTATTAAGTAAGTTGTTCTAGTTTATAGTATTACAGTTTCATCGATGTAACTGTAAAAAAAAAATAGAACTCTTAGACCCATGTAATACTTTGTTATGTTTACTTCGTTTATGTATAAAATGTGTATGTTTTGTGTTTATGGTATTATTCATACAATCAACATTGGGCATATATTATCTTAATCTTACATACCGGTAATATATGTATTTAACGCTCTACACAGTGAGCCAATTTAGTAACACATCATAATCAAATCCTGCCTTAATACATATTTTGACCCAATCGATAATTTTACACATCAGTGCGTTAATGTTGCTACTGTTTGTTTTAAGGAAATTGAACCAACTATTCCGCATACATATTAACATCGTATTACGTCTATAATATAATCAGAAAGCCATTGACCATCGTTTTTGTTTTAATTTAAGTAAAATGTTATGATCAATATTACCACCAGTGATAAATTCATTGTTGATTAACTACCGGTACTTCAAAACGAATCCATATCATAATGTTAAGATACCATGTTTGTCCTGGAAGGTCTTAGAAGTCATTGCACCTACGACTTTTAAGAGGCACATTTAAAGGCTTCCCATATCCAGCGTTCAGAACTTTACCATTGGGTTTCCGTTCATCCCTTAGCTCGTGGGGATACCCATAAGGACTAATGCCCATGTGGTACTGATCAACAGCAAACAAGAAAACAAAAAAGATACCATGTTGATTATTTCAATACATGTTTGTTATAGACACCCGTTTACGCGCACTACTCAATCAAAAATAAATTGTGAAGAACAACAATCAAATTCAAACAATATAAATTATAAATTAACAAACGAAACAACGACACCAAAATAAATAATAAATATTTAAAAAACTAAAACGAACAAAAGTAAAACAAAAATTATTATTTGTACGTATATTTATAGAAATCCCGTGCACTATTTTGCTATAGTATGTTTCATTTAAAAATGGCCATAGTTTTTTTTTTTTTAAATAGTGACTGAATAGTGAATATATCTCTAGAACTAGACAATTTTATATTTAATTGGGAGCCTCACAATTAGCATTAATGTATTGTAATGTAATATGATATATGATTTAGTTATGTTTTATATTTTATTCATTCATGTATGCATTCATTCATTCATTCATTTATTCATTTATTTATTTATTCATTTATTCACGTATTTATTTGTTTATTTATCGATTACTCCTATCATAAATATGTAGGGTGCCGTAAAAACAGTGGAACTCGGGCATTTTGGGACATTGTAGTCCTGACAACTGCCGACCATGCTCAGCAGATTGCGTACGAGCAGCAGATCCAAGACAAGAGAGATCGATGCGAACTGCCTACTGATTTACCTATACACGTCATCTCTGATCCGCCTGGACCTAGAGTTGGTAAGTTTATGCTAGCTAGATAGCTGCTGATGGGTTGGTTGCTGTTGGTGGTGATTTTGTTTCTTCCTGTTCAAGGTTGTTTCTTTTTGTTTTGTGCTCTTGTTTTTTTTTTTTGTTTTGTTTTGTTTTTTTGTTTTTGGTTGTTTGTTTTTGTTTGTTTGTTTTTGGGTTTGTTTGATTTTTTGTGTTTTTTGTTTGTTATATTACCTGTTGATATTTTTTTCTTGTTAGGGGTTGTTGTTTTGTACGGTTTTTGTTTTTGTTTTTAATTGTTTGTTTTTTTTTGTTTTTTTTATGGGGGGGGGGGTGTTATGATTCTTTGATGTTTCTTTGTTGTTTTTATCTTCTTCTTTAGGGTAGAGTTGGAAGAATCTCTTTGGTCAGGAGCGATATGTTAAATCTACGTAGTCTTTTTATTTCTATTATTAGTCTATTTATTTCTTTGACTTAGATGAAACTCCCTTAAAGGGTACTGAAAATTCCTTAATATTTCATACAAATGAAATTATTTGTCTCCAAGCAGATCGATTAAATTATGCACATGGAAACATACCTAAATCATAGAACATTAGTAAAACACGCCATTCTGGCTATCGATTATATAGATAAATCTCCAATTTATAATATCAATAGGCATCCTAACTCATTTTCTTAGTGCAATCCGACAACGGAATGCCTTACAATTGGAATTGGAGACTAAAATAATGATTATTGCATGTTTTAAAAATTGCTAATTATCTGAGCTTGTTTTTCCCCCTTGCTTGTTATACCCTAGGCTTTATATAAATGTATCCACATTCATGTATTATGGTATGTCTTTCCACAGGGAACGGAGGCTCTACTTTGACAGTACTGGAGAACCTTGAATCTATCTACGGACGAGAGCTGTTCAACCTGAAAACATTGTTGATCCATGCAGGAGGCTGGAGTCAACGAATGCCAAGCTGCTCTGCCCTTGGGAAAGTCTTCTCTGTCATTCCCCACGGCTCTCCGCCTTTCCAGATGTTAGATCTCAAACTTGCCTTGTATTGGCCGTTTGTCGAAAAGATGCAACCCGGATTTTTCATCGTATGTGCTGACGATTTCTCAGTTCACAATTTAGGCACATGTAACTCTTGGAATATTTTAGGTTCCGGATTTACCGCTCTTGCACATCCGTCTCCTATGGCCCTGGGTCGAGGTCATGGTGTGTATGTCCTATCAAACGCCAAAGATGTGGACAAACGCAAACACGTTGTACCCATGGAGTGCGTTGAGGTTTTACAGAAACCGAACGATGAGAAAATGGTCAAAAGAGGAGCTGTTTTAGAAGGGAAGACACACACATTCGCAGATGGACTTCAACTCGATGGTGATGTGTGTTACACAGACAGTTGCTTCTACTTTGGGATCGATGTAATGAAAAAACTAATAGAGTTTAAGAAGGAAACGGGTGAATTAGAATGTGAAATCGATGCATATGGTGACTTTTTGCAAAGTCTTGGAAAGAACGCAGACGTAAATTATGTCAACAATACTTCAAACGTCAGTCAAGTCACCCCTAAACTTATCGAAACAAGACACAAAGTATACGACCTTTTGCATGACTTCAGTATAAACGCGTTGGTGCTTAATGCATCAGCATACATTCACATTGGCACGCCTAAAGAACTTTTGTATCACATGTGTCGAGATAAAAAATTCCAAAGCCAGTTGCCGATTGAAAAGGATGTGTTCAATGCATGGACGGGAGATGAGTTTGGATCTATACCTAACAGCGACAGTCTTAATGGAAAGAAAACAAATGGAAATGGTAGTACACATGATGCTCTGCTTTCTACCAATCCTAAATATTTGTCACAGTTTGCTTGTGTTATTCATTCCATGATTCCGACCAATTCTGTAATTTCAGAAGACACATACGTTGAATTTTGTGAATTTAAAGTCCTTGTGAATATATCCAGTAACTGCATCGTTAGTAATTGTCAAATATTGGCATCCGAATCAACCAATAAATGTGCATGGACGATTCCAGCATCTACGTTTCTACACACAGTGCCAATAAGAACTGATGACTCCAGTGATGTTCAGTTTGTCACTGTTGTTTTCTGTACTGAGGACAATATAAAGAAAAGTGTACCATTTTGTGATGTTCTATCTCTTCCGTTCATGGGTGCTGATATAGGAACGTATATGAAAATGCAGCAACTACAGACTTCAAATATTTCACCGATCTCTGTACTTATAAATGGGAACAAGGGGAACAATCAGGAAAATAGTATTCCTCGAAATGGATCCGCTAACGCCGACAAAAACGCAAATTACGAAGAGAAAAATGATTTCCAGGTTTCTTTGTGGAATTTAAAACTTTACCCTTCCAAATCAACTATGACCGCATCTTTTACTGATGCTTTGAACAGAAGAAATGGACATAGTGACGCATATTGTAACGAAAAGTTGTATTCCTTAGCAGACTTGATAAAATACAAAGATGTTAAAGCAATGTTAGATTTTAGAAAGGTACTGAACCATTCAATCCGATCAAAGAAAATGAAATAAATCATACAACAAAATGATACATATTACATATTGGGATCATAATTCGTGTTGTGTCCTCAAGTGAGATGACACATTAGTTAATTTAATGACCGACAGGCACGACCAGTTGGTGCAGAAGTTTTGGATTGTCATTTTGAGATATCCGCCGATGAAGTATCATCATCATCATCATCATCATCATAGTCTTTTTCACCCTGGATCAGGATATAGGCCACTGACAAACAGCTTCCATCCCCCTATTTTGGGCAATCTGTTTAAACTCATTCCAAGACCTTCCCCCTCTTTGCATATCTTCTTCCACTACACATCTCCATGTTCCTCTTGGTCTACTTCTTGTCCTCTTTCCTTGTGGGTTCTACTCTAATGCCTTCTTTGTTGTGTCGTATCCGTTCTTTATCAGTGTGTGCCCGATCCATATCCACTTCCTCCTTCCAACTTCCTCCGTAGCTGGTCTTTGTCCTGTTCTTCTCCACACCTCCTCATTTGTACATTTGTCTGTCCATTTAATTTTGAGCAGCTTCCGCAAACATTAATTTGTTGATGAAAACCGCCGATAAATAGATTGGGTTAAATTCTTATTAAGCATATTGTTCCCCTTTCCATTATTTACTGATGTTTATTCAATAAGTCATCAAAATAAGGCTTTTAAACAACTTCTTTTATAATTTATTTTTAAATATTTGAATACTTTATACTCTAATTTTGGTAATACATGTTTACATTGTTTTGTTAATTATATACCGGTAGCTAATAAATAGTTAATGCCTAACAAAAAGTAGATTTTTACAGCAACTGACCGAGGCATTTTCAAATCGGCATAACTTGGTCAAAATGAGAGCTATTCATCTAAAATACTTTTACTTTTACTTTTACTTTTACTTGTAAGTCCGAACAGCTTTGTATGGTTGTATTCACAGACTGATGACATCATCGAAAATATACAGTTGACGAAACAATTCCACTTAAAAAAAAGGTTTTATTTGAAAGACAAAACATCAAAAATCATGTGGTTTTCCAGTTTTATGAATAACTTTACGTACCGACTCGTCGTGACAAAGCCATTTGGTTACGCAATTAATTCAGAGCACTCGAGGAAAACAATCTTTTTTTAAACAACTTCTATTTGCTTCTCAAATGTATCGGTAACATTAAAATATTGATTTGATATTATGTTAGTAGTGTGAAGACATATTATATGTATTAAGTTTTGCAATTTATTCCGTCATATCGTATATTTCCACGCTGAATTATTTCCTGTACCTGTATGCTAAAAATTAAAAAAAATATCTGTCAGTCATTAAAAGCTGGGTGAGCAAAATATAGCTTTTTGAAGCATGATTCGGGGAAATAGAACTCGGAAAGTGTAATTTTATAAATATAATACGTAATTGTGTGATGCATAAATGTGCTGATGTAATTTATTATAAGATGTATAAATTGTATTAATTTATTCGTGATTCTATTTATTGTTTATTGAAGTATGTATTTATTCATTCTTATTAGTATTTTAAAATATACATTTTGTTGTTACTGGCGCTTATGACATTTAATTATATTACATAATATGATAATTGATTTTAATTTTTACTTACACATCCGCAATTATTTAATTTGATTTAATACGATGGAATATCAGTATTTTGGGACTTCCATGTGATTATAAATTATGCTGCCCAGATATCACAAGCACAGAAGTAATTCGTGCCTGTAATAGGCCTACTGTAATTATATTACAGTTTTATTAAAGTAGGCCCAAATAGAAAGAGAAAGAAAAGGAAATAATGAGTTGAAGAATACTTTCGTAATATAAAGATAATACAAAATTTGTACTCCAACTCCCACTAGAGATATCCTTGGTGGTTGATAGAGTCTCAAACCGATGGTTCACCACGTTGTCGTCGTGCAGGGGCTTTCCACGAAGAGTGATCCACAACCGACATCCGAACCTCGATACTGTCCATGACTAATCGTATTCTCGGATCCACACCTCCACTTCAATATAACGACGTGGAGTTGTAGCCATACGAAACTACTTAGGTCTAAACCGTAGTGAAAAACTGCAAAAGAAAAAAAAGTATGAATGTATAATATTATGAATTGGACTGGAATGGTCAGAAATGCTAAAGCAATTACAAACAAAAACAAAATTAAAAACAACGAAACAAAAGACAAAACAAGAAAAAAGATGACTGAAGGCCGTTATAGAAGAGAGCATTTTTTCATGACTTTTATGAAGTGAAACGACTTAATGGTTGATTAAATATAAAAGGGTTTGTTTTGTTTATTTTACTATGGGTTTTATTTTTATAAGGAAAATGTTTCCTTGTTTGTTTTTTTTTGGTATTTGAATTGCTTTTCCCATTGTATGCACATTTCGGGTGAAGTGCGAGTAATTGCATTTTATTTTGGGATTAATATTAAGTGTTTTTTTTTTTTTTTGGTACGTTTTAAGTTAATAAACAAGAATGATCATGTAATTGTAAAAGAATTCAATTTGAATAGATGTACTATTATGTGATATAACAACACACCCATATTAATTTATACACATATGGTGTATCAATTTATTTGGTCTGCTTCATCAAAATATTGTTAAACTATAAACCTTAACGTTGAGTTATACTATCTATTATATAGATCTATTAATCATATATGGCAATGTATACTTTATAATGCATGAATGTATTACACAATTAATTATCTATTCAGTTATTTTTATACTTTGATTTTATAATTAATTTAATGACTTGGGATTGTCTTTTATTAAATTGAGTGTATCGAAGTTCAGTATAATGTTGAAGTTTACTTTTTATTAATCGCTCAAATTACATAGTATTCATTCATCGATAACTGAATACTCATTAATTACAGTACTATATAAGTTATCTTTGAGATCACCACTTTACCAAAATTTGCTCCTTTGCTTTAAGTACATGATCCAGTGAGCAATATTATGCTGAGCATTTACACTTAGGTTTGAAACAATGCCATGATTGCCACTCTTGCTGGGAGGTCTGCGTTTGCTCTTGGTACCCTGCCCAAGTCAATTAACGAGAGCTATGTGGTGCTACGAAACGATGTCTGCCTCTGAATCAAACGACCCAGGATCGAATCCGGGTGAAGGCAGCTATCTGTGTAGCATTTTTCACACACACACACACACACACACACACACACACACACACACACCCTGATCCTAGCATAGGTATCATCTGGTAGCTAGTCTGTTCGGATACGTACCGAAAACTAGGAGATCCCGTGTTAATATTTAAGTAAATAAAAATCTCCTAGACTAGGTGGTTTGTAATTTGCCAAGAGCAGGCTGCTAAACATCGTCACCCGACATAATTTGAACAATACGTACACAGTTAGCTGCAATACTCAAGCATAATTGAGTCAGTTGGCAAAGTTGGCTAAATGGAAAGATGAAATCATGAAAGCTCTTCTGAAAATATATAGTATAGGAAAGACATCTTTTAACTCTGTCTTTGTATCTATATGTATTAGATATCTAGTCATTAGTCTACTACAAGGAGTCTCTCTAATCACCGCCATTGCTGCTGTTGGGAGAGATCGAAGTCAATCAATAATCAATGGTCACCTAGACTAGATTACAATTAATTACATTTACAGAAAGTGCTACATATTGGCTGTCGGTTCACAGTACAATAATACCTACCTTAATAATGGCATTGCATTTTTTACAGGGCAAAAAGGAATCACGTTGTCCCAATAGCCCTTAAACCTTAAGTTAAGTTAATTTAATTATCCACCACCATTCCCTATTCCGTAGAGTCCCAACTAAATGTATTTACTTCATTAAAATAAATGCAGATTATACAATGTATCCTTTTACTATTACAGTTACCCCACTATCATAATTTGCTTTCTACACCAAGCTGTTACATATTTTTAAGTTAGACAATAAACTCATTTTATTTTTAAATCAATTTAATGCATTTTTTTTTTTGCCGCAATCTTTTTTTTTTTTTTTTTGAATAATGCAGATGTAATTTTGTTCTTCTTTATTTTGAAAAAAATATTAAAATAAAGTCAGTATTGCAATCATGCAATATTGTGATTGAACTACTTATGTGGACTTAATGGGGATATAATATAAATTTGTTCAAAGGTATGCATGTCTGTGGAACCGCTTTATTGACTTACCTATGTTATTCAATATATGATTTTTTTATTTAATTGAAGAAATATATTTCAATAAAATCATATAATTATTTCTTAAATATTATTTCTCTGATCTTATTTGTATATTTTGCTGTTCTCATTTTGTGTGTGTGTGTGTGTGTTTGGGGGGAGGGGGGGGGGTTCTTTTTTGTTTGTTTGTGCGACTGATATTGGTGAATAATGACGTCAATGAGGCAGTGGCTTAGCGCCTAGACTTATGATCATGATCATGAGGTCGTAGATTCGAGTCTCGATTTCAGCGTCGCAACATTACGGCATTGTGATTCATTGTGTCCTTGGGAAAGAAACACTCTACAATCATTCATTGCCATACTCAGGTCATACAAAGTACCAGCTCACAAAACGGAGGAAGCAAACATTTCATGACCTGGTGTTTTATCCAAGAGAAATCTTGAAACCTGGTAGAAGTACCGACCTCATTGACCTTCTATGGAATAGAAACTGCTTGCAATGAAACTGATGTACACTGTTTTATTATATGCAGATTATTTTTAGTGTTTTTTACAGATACTGTAGCATCATTACAAAAAGAATATTAACTTAATGTATGATTATTGTAAAAAGTGGAATTTAAAAGTCAATGCTTCACAAAGAGAAACATCACTGTCTTCCGTAATAGAGACTATCTTAGACTGATGGAGATATGGTAGTTTGGGGATGAGAGAATAAATGTTGTTTCTTATTATAATTACTAGTTAGACCTCTATCTTGTTATGATTTTTTCATCTTGCCTTTGCTGGTCTGTTTGCCTGGATAGCTATGCCTGTAAAACATCAAGGTTGATAGGACAATTGAGACGGTTATTTAACAATCTTCAGAGGATTGACACTTGAACGAACTGGCACGTACTCCTTCCTTTATTCCCTTTATTGTCATCTAAATGCCGCTATGGTGGTCAGCATATATAGATATATACCAAGTTCGTAGACCACACACTCTTGCAATAAAATGATGTACAGTAAATACCCCAACCAAAGAACGAATGATAAAAATATATCAGCCATTAACTAGTAGACAACCCATTGTAATACGATAAACCATGTGTCTGATGCCCCACTCATCACTCATTACCTAGGCATCATTCAAGGCGATATTGTCCATCAACTAATGCACCTCTTGTTATGGTACGGAAATTGTCTTTTTCATTGTAACTCAAGAGGAAGAAAATCAACAGCATAATTATACCCAATGGCTCCTTTATTTCCCTAGGAATTCTTGCCGATTTGCCAGATTTCCCGATAACAGATGGCTCCATATATATACAGAAGTCTCGCAATATTATATTATACTTATACAATATAGGCCTATTCAACATGTCGATGTAATAGAGAGCTTTAACATAATCTTTTCAGCTAAAGTAAAAAGATAGTTCTTATATAGCGCACGTTTCACCAAAGTCTAGTCTCTAAGCGCTTTACACCTCGTTTACTTCCCCAGCCAACAGCAAACATTCAACACTGACGAGACATTCGCCTGTTAGGCGTGTTACAATTGTTTTTCGGACAAGACAGCTGTCTTTACGGTCAGGTACTCTATTTCACCAGAGTTCAGTTAGGCAATAGACGCAAATTTTCTTGCCCAAGGAAAAACCGCGGTAGCGAGTGGGACGTCTAGTCTAGTAAAAAAAAAAAGCTGACGGAAAAAAATGATGAGAACGTCACAAAGTCTGCCTAGACCATTGGCCTAGAAAGTATAATATTATGTCTATGTCCAAGACTAACTAAAACAAGGAAAGGATGCATTTATATGCGATACTCTAGATATATCTAGTCTAGCCTATTATTTTGTAACTTTAAACTTTAATTCTTTAATGAGTAATTTAGCGAGTGAGATAGACTACCACTACGAATGCTCTTTTTATATTGAAGATAAATTTACTCCTCTTGTAGATAGTAGATATAATATAGTCTAGTAGTGTAATAGAATAGGCATTGATCTTCCGGTTGTTATCAGCTCTGTCCCCAATCCTCAGCCCTCAATAATCGCCAATCACTCACAATTACAATTTAACAATCACATTCCTGTTATAAATTTGATGTTGGTGGACTTCTAATTAGACTAGATAATCTAACTGCAATTCTCATGCTAATAAGAATAGGTAAGTAACTTAGACTATGTCAAAGTTATAATGAAATAATAAGACTCTAGACGTCTAGACCTCTAGAGAGTGCAAGTCTACTGAACTGTACTTGTACTGTACTGTACACTGACTATTGACTGTACTACTACTACACTCACTGTACTGTTGTAATGATGTAATGTAATGTGTAATGATTTGCAATGTAATTTAATGAAATGTAAGTAATAGATTCTGCACATCTCATATCGCACTGCTGTCTTCATTAATTTTTTTAGATGCGTATTGATATAGT
>JAUEKR010410079.1:0-10769 GCA_031762895.1 Corambe burchi
ATAATAATAATAATAATAATAATAATAATAATAATAATAATAATAATGATAATAATAATAATAATAATGATAATAATGATGATGATGATGATGATGATGATGATAATAATAATTTTATTTCATCAGCTGTTGACACCGTCAGCATCAAATCCATGTCGCAAGAGCAACACGCTTACATCCCGTACTTGTACGCAAGGAATTGTATCGCACAAATCACTGATGACATGAAGAACATGAAAGGAAAACACATCAGGATTGTTCATGATATTGAGGCACATTATCGATCCCTTGAAGGAGAGTCACAGGTATATTGTTGCCACAGAATACATCTGTTCTATTTCCACCAGATCACATTTTGAGAAAAAGCCTCTTTAATGTTTTGAACCTTACTACAAAAAGAAGACAACCTTATTCTCGAACTACTCTATTAAGAGTAAGATTTTGATGTTGTTATTGGTTGGAGATATGAAACATTCATTATTAAGCGCTTTTTTGGCTCTATCTCATACTATACCAAAAGTGCATATAGAACAATTGTATACTGAGCCGAATTAAGATTAAAAATTTTAAAATAATATTTCAATTGTAGAATTTCAAAAAGTTAAAAAAAATCTCAGAAACTTTTGTTTAAATCTCCTAATCACCGGGATGGTTTTTTCAATTTACAAAAAAGGGGTAAATACACATATGATAGACCTACGTCCTTTCCAGAGGTTATAATTAATCTTGATTGCTTACTCCATAGAAATAGGGAGGGGGGAGGGGTTGAGCACCATTCTCACGAATCTTCTGGTCTTTAAAAAGTTTACTTTTGATGATTTTGTTACATCTTCTCCTTATTCAGACACAATTTATGGCATTTGTGTTGAAATACCGTGAGAGGTTTGCTGGAAGACTTGAAAGTTTCCGTGTTTTGGTCAGCAAGCACCAAGAAGAACTCGCTGCCAAGGAGGAAAAGTGGAAGGATGAAAATCAGGTAATGTATTGCCGCGAAGTATTTGGTTAAAATTTATGATTTAATTCATGACTTAGAGTCCATAACTACTTGTAATAGCCATTTCATTAATTGATCTGAGGCAAGACGTATGAATGAATCATAATAAGTGACAGAGACGTATAAATTAACCCCAGTATAAACGATATAAAAGTGAAATAAGAAGAGAAAATAAAGGGAAAAAAATGATGGTTAGAACGGGACTCAAACACACGATCGGCGGCACTGAATCGCTTTGCCAAGAAAAAAAAGTGACTCTACCATGGGGGTACTATACATGGGTTGATGTATTTTTTCTCTGTAATAGTTTACTATGAGATGCTATATAAAAATAAGATTCGATAAGGAATATTTCTAATGTGGATTTTAAAAAAAATTGAGTGCATGTAAAATTTGACGTATTAAAAACACTTATTATTTTATACCTAATTATTTACGATTGAATAAGTATGTTTGTCAAATTTGTACAACCTGTGAACAGTGAATTTTATTATAATATTTGCATCCTTGTTAAAACATTGATTAATTCATGCATTTTAAATATCTTTGGTTATCTTCAGAGTCTTGAAGAGCGCAATGCGAAACTCCTACAAGAAAAGAATGATGCACTTCTTCACTCTAAGGAAGAGTTGGAAAAAATGGATCAAGAAAAGGTTATAACAAGTTGTTTCTGCATTAAGAACATAATTATTTTAAACGTGTCATCACTGTTATTACCTCATTATACACTATTACAGGGCTCCAATCACCTTGAATGTTTAGGGATATCTTGAATTCTAAGCCTTAATTCCTGATATTCTGACAATTTCTTGTAAACACTGAATTTTTGAGATGTTGAACAGATATAATTAAACTATCTGCATTGATTACCAAATTATATATAGCATAAAATATCCTCTTTTGCAATGCATGGTTGTGACAGTTTCTAAAGATATATTTTGTTAGCTATGTAAGACTACATTAAATGGTAATAACTCCCAATGAATTTATCGACTGTGATATGAGGTCTTATGTGATAAATTCATGGTGGTTATGTTGTTTCTCAGTCTCAATGGCATATCTTCTTTTCTTCTCATCTTTGCCCGGGAAGGTCTTAGAAGTCATTGCACCTTCGACTTAAAAGGTACACATATAAAGGCTTCCCATATCCAGTGTTCAGAACCTTGCCATTTGAGTTCTGTTCATCCTTTAGCTCGTGGGAAAACCAATAAGGGTCAATGCCCAGGTGGTGCTGATCGACAACAACAACATTAAATAAGTAGAGAAAGTAAAGAAAATATTTCATGGTTTATAAATGGAGCTCAAGCCTACGACCCACAAAACCAAATTGGGATGCCAAGAAAGAAGAGCTTGTCTCTCTCACCTAAGCTTCTCAGTTCCATGGCCTAAGAAAGAGTTTATTTTTTTATTTTTACTATTATAATCTACTACTTCTATCATTATTCATCATTAAAATGAATCAATGTATTATTGAAATCATAGATAAAAACCCAACATGAAATTGTTCAACTTTTGTTGTAGTATTAACTAATCTATTTATGTTTTTTTTGCAGATGGCTTTATCTGCTCAAGTTGCTGCAGCTTCAGTTGGAGGTATTTATTGTTCATCTTCATATTTCTTATTTAGTTGACTTAGTAATATACTTCATTTATATAGCACTTTTCCACTTCATATTGCTCAAAGCACTTTACAAAGGAGTCCGGACTGGCCTGTTCATTACAATACCATCTCAACTCCTCACATAGCATACAGAAGAAATGTGTAGAATGTGTGTTGTTCTGGCATTCTGATAATATCCAATTCTTATTATGGCTGGGTACTCATTGCACCTGAGTGGAGTGAGGAAATGTGTGTTATAAAACCTTTTTCCCAAGGATTAGAATTTGTGCATTGCTAAACAGATTTGTACCCATGACCTGCCAATAACGAGCTGAGTGCCTTACTATTAGACCACAGAGCCACACATTGTTATGATGAAAAAAAGAATGATAAAGGAAATATTATTTCTTATGATGTTTGGATATTGAGACTAGTTACCTAAAATATAACAGAAATCAACAATAAACCAACAAATAAAGAAACAAAACAGAAACAAAATGTGCTGTAGTCCACATATTAATTTTTAGAAATTAATTTTTACTGCTAATGAAGGAAATAAGAAGTTATTTTATCTTATGTGATAGATGTACTATCATAAAAGCATATCTTGAATATATTATAATTGATATGATATGTTAGGCATTCATATAAAAAGAGAAGCTGTTTATTTACGTAATAATTTTATTCCCAGATTATAATAAAAGTGAGTTACACATTTATTTTATTTCAGGAGCTTCTGAACTTCAACGATTGACTGAAGAAAATGAGGTAAGACAAGTTATAACAGATCTATGCATCTTGTGGCGTCAGTGGCACAGTGGCTGAGGGACTGGACTTATGATCATGAGGTCGTTGGTTTGAGCCCCATTCAATGCATTGTGGCAATGTGTCCTTGGGAAAGACACTTTACACGCATTCCTCACCCAACTCAAGTGTTAAAATGAGTATTAGATAAAGTGACTGGGGAAGTATCCTGTGATGGACTGGCATCCTACCTAGGAGGGTTTGTTGATCTGCGCTCGCTTGTTCCATTGAAACCAGAGATAAGCACCGGCCTAATGGACCTTTAGGTCTAAGAAGAGCTTACTTACTTTTATTCATATCAATGTACAATGGCAATATTTGAAATAACGCATGGATTTTACATGGACTTGCTCTTGTCTTTTTGGTTTTATAAAGTTGTATTATGCAGTACAACCTCTCTAATTTGGATATCTATGTGGACTTGGAAATCGTCTCATTTTACTGGGTTTCCCGATTATTGAGGTAAATTATACTATATTCAAAACAATTTGTTGTTGATGATTATCAATTACTGAGGGCCCCAATTATAGAGCTTTCATTGTATTATTTGCAATAGAAGCGCAAGGGAGATGACGTAAATAGTTCGAACTTTGATTTAAAATGTTAATAAGGTGAGGAAACGATAATTTAATTGCGTTAAGGCACTGGCTGTATGTAAGACAACATTAATATTTCCAGTCCAATCAATGGGAAAGATGACCATTACTACTAAATTATGCGTACGCTCAGTTGGGACTGAATCAAACTGCTTTTGCTGCTAGGTTGATGTTCATGGGTTCGATTCCATTGGCTACGTGCGTTCTTTTCTTGAGCAAGAAGATTTATGTTGATTACCTCACTGAACTCTTGAGAAATAGAGTACTTGGTGTAATACAGCTGCACCACTCCTTGAACGACTAACAGGTGATTGTTTCGTCGGTATTAAATGTTTGCTGTTGGCTGGGGAGTAAACAAAATATAAGGCACCTTGAGACTTCTGTGCTATATAAATACAATCTATCCTTTTATTTTTACTTTTTCAAGGTCTTTGGGTAGTTAGCTATTTTAGACATTACACTTTCTTTTTAATGTAGTTTGTGTGTGTCTTTAATTTTGATTATTATATTATTCTATATGGGTATTTTTTTCAATTTCAGGCATTGAAAGCAGAGATTTCATCTTTGAAGAGTCATGGCTTTGTGCCTTCATCATCATCCACCACTGTAAGTCATTGAATAAATAAATAGAGCATTTGAATAGGGCTTTCACACTTCTCATTTAAATGCTCAAAGCATTTTACAAATGGTCTCAAACAGACTGGTTCATTCCAATATATTCTCAACTCCTTATGGAGCATACAGAAGAGCTGCATTAAAGGCCCATCATTCTAGCATTCAGACAATATCCATCTCTGCAAATGACTGGATTCTCATTACATGAGGCGGGTGAGGAAATCAGTGTGTAAAAAACCTTTCCCAAGGATTAATTAGCATCACCGCTAAGTGGATTGAAACCCATGACCTCTTAATCAAAAGCTGAGTGCCTTATTACTAGACCACAAAACCCTACATTATATCAGATTCACTTTGATGTTGCTGTTGTTGTACTTCTTTCAATATGCCAACCGACTCACCTAGTTGAGTGTTATTCTTGACCGGCATGATCATATAATTACTTCTTTTATACATTAGTTTTGGTGATCTTAGCAATGAAGTTAGTTTAGGTGCATTCTTGAATGCTTTAGTAGTGTGTACCATTTTAGTTTCCAATGGATCATTATAAGAGATGGAGGATTATAACGGAAACCCCAAAATAAACGATATTGAACCAAAAGAAGAGTAGAGAATAATGAAAAAAAATCATGGTTAGAATGGGACTCAAACCTACTACCCTTGTCACGGAATCTCTTTACCACTGAATCTCTTTACCACTGAATCTCTTTGCCACGGAATCTCTTTGCCACTGAATCTCTTTGCCACTGAATCTCTTTACCACTGAATCTCTTTGTCACGGAATCTCTTTGCCACTGAATCTCTTTGCCACGGAATCTCTTTGCCACTGAATCTCTTTGCCACGGAATCTCTTTGCCACTGAATCTCTTTACCACTGAATCTCTTTGTCACGGAATCTCTTTACCACTGAATCTCTTTGCCACGGAATCTCTTTGCCACTGAATCTCTTTGCCACTGAATCTCTTTGCCACGGAATCTCTTTGCCACTGAATCTCTTTGCCACTGAATCTCTTTGCCACTGAATCTCTTTGCCACGGAATCTATTTACCAAGAAGAGCACTTCTTTTCACTAGTCTACTAAGATTAAACAAAAAATTCAATCCTTGTAATCTATTTTATCTTGATGTTTTCTTCCAAACAAGTTGAAATGATTTAGAATCAAACATAGACTAGACAAACAATAATAGACATATTTACTTATGTAACCGACTGTAGTATATAGATTAAACATACATGAATTGTTAAAGGGATAACTGAAGAAATGCTTCATTAATACCTGTTTAATAATTTGCATTTTTCAGAATGTCGACTCCGACACAGTGCCTCTTGTAGCAGCTGTTCCAGTTCCACTTGGTGCAGTTAGTGATGATGATCGTAAAGAGTGGAGAGAGCAAGTTCTGAAGCTGCAAGAAGAGATAACCGTTTTAAAACGGGTTAGTATTTTGAATGCATTTTTTAGTCTTGTAATTTTAAATAATTACCAAAAAAAAAAAAAAGAAAGTCCACGAGAGTCAGCTTAAGACTAGAACTGTTGTAAATACTTACTATAAATTCTCTACTTGCAACCTCTGTCCTCAACAGGTTTAAATGTCACTAACAAGTATGTTTACCCTCTCTCTGCTTTCAACATTTCACTAATAATAAATCCACTTATGCGAATTCACATAATTCTACTTCTACTCTAACAATATGTAGCACAAACTAACTCTGGTAAAACTCTAACTATCGATTCAACCTTCTACCTCTAAGACTATCACCATAATGAACTTCCCTCTTAAGTTTCTTAAAATGTTTACAATGTCGTGTCCTTCACCTTAATTCCATAATTAACTTACTAATTATAAATAATGACATTCAATGTTTATTTTGTATAGCTATCTATGATTTCCAGTAAGTTATGATGCATTTTTTATATTCAGCAATGTATAAAAATGAATATAATGTAAGATGACAGAATTACGATGCTATTGAGATTTTTTCCATTATTGTTAGGTATCTGGAGATCGAACTGTATATATTCTATTCAATCTTTGCACATATCGCTTTAATTCCAATTCTAGGAAAATGCCCAGCTGACCGCCTCTAATGATTCTCTGAGAGAACGCAATGCTGAAAATGCAGGCCTTGCCGATAGGTTTACTCAGTTGGAAAGCCAGTACAAAGCTCTCGCACTTGTGGTTGTACCGAATGATGAGGTCAAAGCAGTTGCTCAGGTAAATCTTTTGTCATGACTTTTGTTTTCTTCAATGCTTTAAGTCCCTTGTAATGTACTACAAAACACGGCAATAGCTATATCAGGACTGCCATCATGTTCATTTTCAAGGGAGAATGTTCACTGGCTGAAGGAGGAAACATTCCCTATCGAAAATGCATATAATGTTGGTAAAATGTTTGTTGTTGAGACTGTAGTTGCTCTCATTAAATTAAAATTATGGTGGACACAGTACTAATGGTAATTATGAATATAATCTAAATCATACAAAATATCAAAATGCTAATGTAGAGCTCTAAGGTGGCATAATGATAATTTTTTATGGTAATGATGCTGGTGACTATTATTGCTATTACTATCAAAGATGGTTACATATTTATAATATTATTATGATAATATCTCATTATCTTCTTCTTCTTTTAAGATTATTATGATAATGTCTCAATATCCTTCTTCTTCTTTCAATATGCTAACTGACTCAACTAGTTGAGTATTACCGTTGATGCACAAATACAAACCTCATTAAGATTTTTGTCCTTGTATCACCAATCTGCCTATGACTGAAGACCACGTATTACAAAAATACCCTCTCTTCAGTCATTCACTATTAAAGTAATGAGAGATGACTACAAATATGAGTACAAAAGCTGTGGATTGAAGTGTTCCAGAGGTCGATTCTCAGTCGAAGCACTGTGATTAACCCTTGAGCATGGTTATTTACACTAATTGCTTACGTTAACGGCAATGGGCTTCTGGTGGCTCTCAGTTTATGGTGAAAATAAGAAAAGATCTATATCCCCACCCTTCCGGAGCAAATAAAATTTTATTTCGTAACTATTTATTATCTAATTAGTTTAACTCCATCCTTGTATAATTTAGCAGTGCTTAACATATTGGCTGTTTACAATGCTATATTTTTCTATCCTATGGTACAATGATCTTTGTTTGATTATATTTTCATGCAGGAACAACTGAGTAAAACAAAAGATGACCAAGCCATGATGCAAGAAGAACAAAATCGACTGGACAAGGAAATAGACAATTGGGAGAAATCATTCAAAAAGAAGAATGGCCGTGAACCTACTGAAGAGGACAAGTATGGCCGTTGTTTAATCTATCAGTGGTGTAGTGGCTAAGGGTTAAGGGGCATGTGATCATGAAGTTGTGGGTTGGAATCATGGTAACGGCATTTCAGCTTTATTTTCTTGGGAAAGATACTTCGTTTACACTCATTTTTCATCCTACTCAGGTATTGAAGGGAATACCAGTTTACAAAGCCGGGGAAGTATAGTATCGGAAATGAGTTTAGTATTTCTATAAAATATATTGGTTTATTTGGTATCAGGGGTGTAGGTGCTAAAGGTATAGGTTTGTTATCGTGAGGTCATAGGTATGAGCCCCAGTCGCTGGATTGTAGTATTGTGTCTTCTGGAAAGACTATCTACACTTGTTCTTCACTCCACTCAGGTGTTAAAACGGGTACTTGCTATGAAAACAAGGGAAGCGAACCAACAATGAATTGGCATCTTATACAGAGCAGGTCATAATCTTCATCGCTTGTAACATTGAAATTGGGTATAATCAACCGGCGTCAAGGACCTTCTGGTCAAAGAAGAACATAATGCGTAGTAGTATTTCACATATGCTGATATTGTTTTCTTGCAGATCCGACTCTGTAAAGGAGCTTTATGTTCAACAAGCCGAAGTCACTCAGATGGTGTCGTCTCTGGACCAGCAAAAGGAAACATTGACACAAGTCACATCTGGTAGCGTTCCACCACCTCCTGAAGGTCAAACAGCAAAGGCTGAAGTTCGTGAACCCGAAGTTCAAATTGTGGAGGTAAAACGCCAATTTGAACACTATTATTTTTTTCTTTGTCGTGTGCAGCTCAGTAGGTAGAATGTCAGACAACAGTAACTGCTGTGGAAGAGGTTTCAGGTTTGATTCCCACTCTGACTATTGGTTGTTTTTTCCTTGGCAAGAAAATTTGCATCTGTTGACTCTCTGAACTCTGGTCAAATAATAATACTTCGCCTGTTAAAACAGGTGTCTTGTTTAAAAAAAAATTGTATTACGTCTAATAGGTGAATATAATCAGTGTTAAATGTTTGCTGTTGACTTGGGGAAGTAAATAATGTGTAAAGCACTTTGAGTCTTTGGTGATATCTGCTCTATATAATACAATATTTTCATTTTCTTTTAGTAAAGAAACAGTTATGATAATAATTTGACAACTAGATAAACGTAAGAAAACGTGCTTAGATATAAATAGATAAAAACCTCCTAGTTTTTGGTCCATATCTTAGTAGTGTAGATGTCAGATCCTACCTACCATAGGATCAGGGGTGTGAAAAATGCTGAACAATTTGTTGTCCACCAGGACTTGAATATGGGTTGTTTGATTCAGAGGCATGCATTGTACCACCAAGTCACTTGTACATATTAATGTCATCTGTTTGGGTTTCATGTTTCTGTCACTAACTAGGTCAAAGTTCCCGACCCAGACGTTGTGTACGATTTGGAGATGAAACAAGAAGAGATACAAGAGTTGAAAGCGCAAGTTGCTCAGCTGTCTATCGGTGGAGCAGCGATGGTTGGTTCAGCATCTGATGAAGGAAAGGTATGTAGTGGTGAGAAAATGAAAGAATTTGATGTTGTTAATATGTTGACTGCTATTATTATTGCTTTTTAAAGAGATTGCTGACTGCTAGCATAAAATGCATGGAAGTTATATTCTCAATAATGTGAAAAATTGATTCTTGTTCGTAATTATGAAAATCAAAATCTTATGATATTTTTAATTCAATTGGTATATTTATAATTTGACTAAGCTGAGCTTGCTTTACTTAATGTTATTTTAGTTTTTATGTTAAAAATATTGTGTTTTTTATATTGTAAATATTTATTACGTAATTAAATTATCCCGTAATATTTATTTCATATCTTCTTAAGGAGCCATTTGTCATTAACAAATGTTTCTGCTAATTTTTATCTGTGGTCAATAATTGAATGAATTACTTGAGTTATATTCTATCACTGATAGGGACATCTGACCTCACAGCTTTATTGTTCTCCTAAACTTTTTGTCATCAGTACTATAAAAGATATAAATTTTTTTAATCTCTTCTGGATTTGTAATTCTTCTTTCAATAAGCCAACTGACTCAACTAGTTGAGTATTACTGTTGGTTTATTGCCCTTATATTGTTTTTCATCTCTTTATTTACCTTCTGTACATCACCATTAAACATGTAAATTGATTTTAGTATTTAATAAATCCAACTTTCTATATCTATTTCAACTTTGATGTTGTTTTGAAATTTAAAAACTGCTTTAATCTACCATAAAAATTGTTAACTTTTAACAGGTTGATAGTGAGGACTTGGATGCAGCCAATGCAGAATTGCTTCAAGAGAGAGCTGCACATGATAACACAAAGACTGAACTGGAAAATGTACAGAGTCAGCTGGAATCTCTTAGTGAGACTCTTAACAATGAGCGTGCTGAAATAGATTCAAAGATGGAGATGTACAAGACAACACTAGAAGCAAAGATCAATGCTCGGGAAGAGGTAAATATCTAAGTGTGAAATATGACATTCATTGGTATGGTTTCAAAACAGATATACACTCAATCGCACTATTAGTGGGATTTTTATCTCCTCATCAATCTTTGTGCATGATAATGGATAATGGCGCTTTATAAATTCTTTTTATTCTTTTTTTATTTATTCTATTGAGGAATTAGAAAAAAAAGGATCACTATATCCGCAGTCTAATATAACTGTTGGATTTAGAATTGTTGTATAGGGGACTTCATTGAAAAAATTATTGCTACATCCGAAATCGCTACAACTGAGTTTGCTACAAGGGAATTGTATTGGATACATTTTTGTAGGGCTAGACCATCATTATAAGTTGTTTTTTGTTCATCATTTTCTTCTTTCTC
>JAUEKR010410190.1:0-19745 GCA_031762895.1 Corambe burchi
CATTTTTAATTTGAAGACAACATTGGTAGATAAACTTGAGTAAATAATAATATAAGAAATGAAGAGACGATTAGATAAAAACAGCAAAAATACAAATAAAGAAGAGAATGCGATAGGAAGATAGAGAGAGAGGTTTATTTATAAGAAAATGAAAACATGAACGAGAGAAATTACAAGAGATAGAGAAAGAGGGAGAAATATAAAGAACGAAAGAGAGATAATAAAGAAGGAAAGGGAGAAATAAAAAGAGTGAAAGGGAGAAACAGAAGGAGGGAAAGGGAGAAATAGCAGAAGAGAAGATAGAACAAAAGAAATGTACAACATAGAGAGAAAGAAAAATATAGACATACATACATAGAGATAAAACTATAAATAGAGGGAAGGAAATAAAGGGAAATCAATAGAAAGAATAAGAGAAAATAAAGAGATAGAAATAAAGAAAGAAGAGAGAGAAAAACAAGATAGAAAGATTCTCTAGGCGAGGGAAGTGAGAACCCCAAGAGGCGTATAAACGCTTCAATGCCTTGCTGGATCCCGGGGGATACCGGAATGGGTGCGGACTAGACTAGACGAGGGTTTTAGAGGTAAGGGGTAGGTTTGAGAAGGAAAGGAGAGGGTGAGCTATTGTAAGGGAAAAAGAGAGAGTGAGTTGGGAAATGAGAAGGCACAGGGGAGGTGGTGGGTGGTCATATGCCAGCACGTGCACAGATGTGTGTCTTAATGAGTCACGTGACAAGACGAAGGAATTCCGATTGATTAGTCCGCTAGCGTTTCGTCTGATTGAGAAAAGCACAGCCATTTGGGGACACCGTAGACACCATCAAGACATCGTAGGGATACTGTTGGGGACAGTGGGGATAGGGTTTAGAATTTGAAGGGATAGCATCATAGACGTCAGGTCTAGACTAATTTATATACTAATATTGTGATAGTATTGAGGTGAGCAATGTCGACAAAAATCAAAGAAAGATGGAGGGATGTCAATTGAGAGGGAAAAATACGAACAGAAGACATAATTAGAGAAATTGAAGGGTAATTTTGATCACGGTGGATAAGAGAACAACACCGAGAAATAGACAAAGAAAGAGAAATAGAGAGAGAGAGGGAGGGACAGAGACAGAGTAACAGAGAGTGATACAGAGATAGACAGAAAGAGAGAGAGTGATACAGACAGAGACAGAGAGACAGAGAATTGAACTTAAAGTGAGAAAGATAGAGAGAGAAATGGAAATCTAGATAGATAGCGATAGAGAGATTAATACATTGATAGAGAGAGAAGAAAGTATAAGAGACAAATGATAGAATGGATAAAAGCGATGCTTATTATACAATTACTGACAAAAGTAGCACCACTAAAGAGAGAAGCTGAGCTTTGATATGGCATCATAAGCATTGGACATTAACAGTAGATCCAAAAGTACTGAATATCCGGACATAATCATTTCACTAAACACTAATCTTTAAGAACTAATTAACTTCGTCCTCAGTAGTACCATTTAACTCCGAGACAAAGAACTGCTTAGTTCCACACTTGCAATTACCAGAGAAATGACGCACTAATACTAATACCCCTTAGTTACTACCACCGCTTTCATTGTCTTTTCAAAACTTTTCCGTTTTAAGCCAACACCAAATCCGATTAGTCTCTATATCCATTATAATTTCTTTCTTCAAAAAGCTAACAAAAAAGTGGTTTATGCTTTCACTCTCTGCCTTCAAGCCAAAAACGATCATTATGCCATTTTTTTAGTTCAATCCCGCAATCCCCGAATTTACTCCAATCTCTCCGCTAGGGGGCGTCACAACACACGCTGGTTTTATCCAAGCACAAACTGACTTGCCGCCATCGGTGTGTCGCCCAAATTCCTCAGGGATGGATGACGTCCCCTTCTCCACTTCCTTCCTGTCTCCCAAGGCACCAAGGGAAGAATCACCATTTTTTCACCCCGTTAAGTTTTTTTTTCGCAGACACCCATTTATTCCTTACTTCATCTATTCCTTCGGTCCATCCATCAATCTATCCATCCGTTCTGTCTATCAATCCCTCAATCCTCAATCCACACATTTTTTTTATTTCTCTCCAAAAATATCCATTCATTCCTTCATTCGTCCATCCATCCATCCATCTACTGAAATATCCATCCAATTATTAATATAAAGATAATTATCTAGAGATAAGGAGAGTGAGAAAGAGAGACAGAGAGAGGCAGATAGAGATTTAGATATGATGAGAGAGTAAGAGAGAGAAAATAAGATAGAAGATAAGACAGATATAATATGAAATGGAGGAGAGAGATAAAAAAAATGACACAGAGATAAAGAGAGTGAGAAATGAAGAAATATTTTGATAGATATACATAGAGAAAGAACGAATGAGAGAGAGATTAAGAGAGTGAGAGAGGGAGAGAAATAGTGATTATTTAGTGCTAGTCTAGTCTCCAAGACACTGCATGGTTTTGCTGATCATCATAATCATTACAAGACAATGACAAAAGTCTCAAAGTCCTGGTTGTCACACAAATTACACAGCCAGACACACATTTTAAAGGCTTTGTCGCATTTTCTCGTTGTTGTCGTTTTATGTCGTTTTTGTCACTTCCCTTCTAGAGTCATCTTCGAGACGGGCTGATTAATCTTTTTTTCCAGACTATCTCTTTGTCTCAATGCTGTTTGGAAATCGTTACTGACTTGATTGGGTTATTTTCCGGGGATCAGACCGTCGTGGAATTCCAATTCTCTAATTTCTAATCTTTCCAATCGTGTTATTATTATTACAATATTAATGCATTGTGAGTGACGTTTTATGGGTGGGTGTTATTAAACAGAGCTGTTAAAAGTTTCACTGAGAGTGGAATGGGGTAATTTGTAGCTCTCTTTCGTGTCACGCATTATTTCATTAAAATTGCATGCAGACGGTATGTCGTAAAATATGCCATTAGCCCATGACGTAATGATAGAATACTGTTTATTTCATTTATCCGCCATTTCATTCTGGAAGAAAAAAAATGTGTCAAATTATATTCTATTTGTAATCACCATCTCGGATGATATTTCTATTTATTTGTTGGCTTACAGCCTCTCTGGCATGGTGGGGTTATAATAATACAGTAGTATCATTTTTTATATTTTTTTTCTCAATTTTCTTTCTTCGTTAATATTCTTTTTTTTTATCTCTCTCTCTTCTCGCCCTCTCTCTATCTCAGTCTATCTATCTATTAGATATTTCTCTCTCTCTCAGTCTATCTATCTATTAGATCTTTCTCTCTCTTCTCTCTCTCTCTTCTCTCTCTCTCTCTCTCTCGACTCTCTTCTTCTCCTTTTTATAATCCAGGTGGATGTATTATATCAATAATACATCATATTATATGCATTACATAATGTTAAAACAAGTTCATATTCAAATTAGTGATAATATAATGTATTTATTTACTTGACTCAGGCATGTTCTTTGTTCATTTTTCGCTTGTTTGAACCCTTCTTTGTTTGATTGATTCATTTCAATTCAAATCAAATGCATTTTCAAATTCGAATAATCACAAAAAGACCATCGACAGGCCTTTCAATTTTTGATTTCACCAAACGCATCCTATACAGCCACTCTCATCTGCAATTTGATACTAATGAATCAATTTCTTTATCCCCCACTCCCTAACCTCAAAAGATAGAAATAAAAACTTTAAAAATACACCAATTGTGCCCTTCTTTTACTTTACGGTAAAGAACTAGGTAGAAACAAACTGAATTATAGTAAGAAACGAAAGTGGCAAAAAGTGATTTTAGCTAAGCTAAGTCCAAGCTACTTGGGATTCGTTGTATTTTTATATTTTTGGGTTTGCGTTCTTTTGTGTGTGTTTTGATTACCGTAGAGTTCGATGACACCGAAAATTGAAAATGTCTAATTAATTACGATTTCATAAGTTACATTATAATCTATCATGATATTTTAGACACTAATATCAACTGTTATAGTTTGTTTGTTAACTCGACCCATGCATAGAATTGTCCATTTTTGTTTTGCTTGAATCTTCCTTTGTTCAGTTGTTTTCCTTGATATCCTCATCCTGTTTTAATTTTTCATTCCAATTCAAATCAACTTTAGACTATTTTCAAATCCGAACAATCACAAAAAAAAGATCATCGACATGCATCGCAACTCTTGATTTCCCTAAACGCATCCTTTAATGTCATTCACACTCACATTTCTATAATAAATCAAGTTCTCTCACTCTAAAACATGGAACTAAACAACACACACACACACCCATTCATTGTCACCCTCGATGACAAGCTCATAATTAGCCTCCATTTCCTTTGGTATCTCTTTGGTATATCTGTTTCGGGGAGCGTCAAATTGTCTATGAAATTTGGACCTACACAAATACGCTGAAAATACCCCCAAACGGGATGAACCGAACCACACGCTGAAAGCCAAACCAAGCGGTAGAAATATTATATTATGTTCTAGAAGTCTATAATATTGTCATTGAGAGTGTACGACAACATCTCTAGTTCGGTTAGGGCATCTGGTAGGTAATATCTATGGTATTATAGAGCGGATATTTGCCCAGCCTATAACTTGAAATCTGATCTCAGTACTATAAAAGTATCTGCTGTGTCATTTTAGTTACATCAGTGAATGAAGAGTTGTAGGTGTTGATAGTGAGAAATAATGATAGGCAAATTGAACGATCGATAGATAAACAAAGATAGACGCTGAGAGTGAGTGTAAAAAAGTAAGAAAATGATACAAGAGAAGAAAGGTATTCGTTTTGGTAGAGCAGCAGTAGGAAGTCTTCAGAGAAGAAGCCCCTTGATCAAGTGATCGCCGGCAACACATTACTTATCTAGCTGACGTGCATAATGGTATACCCTTCTTTTTCCCGCCCATTTTCAGGTCATAGGTCATCTAGACAGATCACATGATGACGTTCCTTGACAACCAGCGACAGGGATCAACTTAATCCGCTGCAAATCCCAGGGATGTCCTGACCTGATCCTAAGGAAATCCACCAGGATTAAGAGACAGGACTCGCTGACCAAACGGTGAAGCCAGTGAGAATGAAGATAATGATTTATGAGTTGGAATATGGGACGGTCAGTAAATAGGTCTGCCTTTAGTTATTCTTTTTTGTTTTTGTTTTGTTGATATGCTGCAAGTAAGTGGTATTTTGTAGCATAACATGTTTTTGTGTGTGTGTGGGGGGGGGGGAGGGGGAGCTGAGGGTGATAGAGTAAAAGAGGGCCTGATAGGATTTAGGGATAAACTTATTTTAGGTCACTTTGAGATACAGTGAACATCTCGTAGTTATTGGGATTCTCAATAATCAGTAACCCCAGAAAACTGGCACAAAATTTCAGACAAAAAATATACATTATTACATATATACATTACCTTTTACATAGATAATTGGGAAATACCAGTAATATGGACTGTTATTGTAACCTCGTAGGGTGTTCCACTTTCTTCCTTGTAAACTGCTTCTTAACTTTGTTATTTTTTTGTTCACTAATGCTCCGCATTCAATTGTGATACGCTTGTCAGTATCATTATGCACATTAAACTATGAGCGTTTAAGCAAAGGGAAATAACAATGAAAATAAGATGAACTTTTACTGTCATAATCTTGCTTAATGTTAGAATATTTCCGATTTTCACTTTAGAATTATTATTCTTTTTGCATGTTATTGGATTAGTCTATACAATTAAATACATTTGATTGTTTAAATCTCTCAAGTTTGATAGTTTTGCTCTCATGAATCAATTGGTTACCATGACAACTGCTGTACTATACACATCACCTTCAAGTACTTATTGATACTAAAGCAACTATCATTCACATAATTTGAAGTCGTACATTGACTTTATTATTTCTTTTTTAGTTGATTTATTTTACATCTCTTTCTTATTTTTTCTATTTTAAGCATTGAATTTATTTTCAGTGATTATCCTTTCATTATTAACATTAACTCTCTGTATTATTTAGGGGGAAAAGTGGAGTTAACATTGACTTTATTATTCCTTTTTAGTTGAATTATTTTACATCTATTTCTTAATTTTTCTATTTTGAGCATTGAATTTATTTTCAGTGATTATCCTTTCATTATTAACATTAACTCTCTGTAACAATATTTTTATTATGAGGGGAAAAAGTGGAGTTAACATTGACTTTATTATTCCTTTTTTAGTTGAATTATTTTACATCTGAATTATTTTACATCTATCTTTAATTTTCATCTTTTTTCTAGTTTTAAATTTATTTTCAGTGATTATCCTTTCATTGTTAATATTTTTCTATCGTAACTATAATTTGTATGCATGTTATTTTCATTGTATCGGGGAACAGTGGAGTTAACATTACCATTTCGAACATTAAACAAATATTCTAATACAATGTTATCATTCATTTTCTCTTTTTAATATTATAGTCCATTATAATTTAAACAAAGCAAAAACAAAACAAATACAAACCCCACCATTCGTCACATTGAGCTCACCATTCTACTGATCAAACACACCAAACAAAAAGGATGAAGAGATACAAAAGGAAAACATTTGAGACATTCAACATCTAACAACAGAGAATGAGAACGGACACAAACAAAACGGTTTGGTTTGGGATGTTAATGTACACTCGCCCATTGAAGTAGCTCTGCATGTCAAAACGCGCATGCGCAAATCACATCTGACCTTTCCCGTGGACAGAAAGAGGTCAAGGAGAGGTCATCTTAAAATCAAGACAAACCACTAATTGCAGCCTGGGTTTTGTATGGGAGAAGATTGAGATCACAGACGATTGTGAATGAAACTATCCTTGACTTTGATGAGAGAGAGAGAGAGAGAGAGAAAGAGAAAGAGAGAAAGAAAAAGAGAGAGAGATAGAGAGAGAGATTAAGAAAGAGGAAGAGAGATTGAGCGAGGGTGGGATGGATGGGAAGAGAGACAGAAAGAGGGAGATAGAGAGAGAGAGACAGGTACCGGAAGAAAGGGATAGAGAGATATAGGAAGAACGAAAAGAGAAATAGAGATTAAAAAAAAGAAAGAGAGGGAGAGATAAACAGAGACAGATAGAGAGAGACAGAAAAAAATACAGTAAGCGAGCGAAATGGTGGGGTAGGGAGGGAGGCAGAAACAAGGAGAATGAGAGAAAGAGACATAATAAAGAAACAGAGAGAAAAAAAGAAAAAGAGAAAAATAAAGAGACATAAAGTGATCCAGAGGGTGGGTAAAGCTTCAGAAAAATAGATAATGAACAAAAACATATTGAAACGAATAACGAGATTTCAGACAAAAAGAAATCCAAAGCATAACGATTCAAAGACACAGAAAGATATACCCTGAAGTAGAAACAAGACACACACCTTGATTGAAAGTGACATGTAGACTAGGTACCAAACCAAAAGACAAGTTGTAGATGAAAATTGCTATAAACTAACAAACTAACAGTAAGTTAGATAGGATGTGCACATTTGAAACATGTCTAGAAGTAGCTTTAAGGAGAATAAGACGAAAATTGTCAATTGAAAGAGACAGCTACTAAGCACAAAAGACCAGATCAGTCAGTTGAACAACAGAGTTTAGCAGTACACTAGTAAGTATGTAGTAAGATGTTCAAAACTTGAAAAGAACATGACATGAAAAAGGTAAATTGGAACAGACAAGCAGAAAAAGATAATATAATGGGACAATTAAAAACTGAGAGAAGAGAACAAAGATGAAGAGAGATTGAAATAGTGATAGAAGTTATAAAGAGAAAAGGCAGAGAAAGTTGTACAGAGATACAGAAATACGGTATTAGTACACTGTAAATATAGAAAGAAGAAACAAGACAATAGGGCACGGAGAAACGTACATAAATATAAAATGATAACAAATATATATACGGGGAAGAGAAGAAGAACGATTAACTACAAAGAGAGAGAGAGGGAAAGAGAAAGGGGGAGAGAGAGAGAGTAGAGAGAGGGAGAGAGAGGGAGAGAGAGATAGAGGTAAAGAGAAGCAGAGAGAGAAGTTAACGAGAGAAGCTGGAGAAGAAAAAAAGAGAGAGAACGAGAGACACAGAAAGAGAGAAAAATAGAGCAAAAGAGAGGGAGAGAGAGAGAGAGAGAGAGAGAGATAGAGAGAGAGCGAGAAAAAAGATGAGAGCAAAAGAGAGAGAAATAACTAAATATATAGAAAATAAAAAGGAGATGGAGATATAACCAACTGAAGATGTAGTCTGGGTTTGACCTCCAATCATGTGTGTCCAATACTGACCCTTCACAAATGGCAAAGGGACCAAGCACCTGGACTAAAGGCCAATATCTGGGACATGGATTAGTCAACATAAGGCTGCCACTGTTTAGAAAGCCTTATCTGACATTTTGGGTAGAAATAACTTAAATCAGTATTTTTTGTGGTTAATGTTAAAATATGGATTCGTCAATTGATTAATATTTCGTTTGTGTTAGAAATGCTATGATTTGGCATTTTGTGTGTTCTTTGTGTGGTTTTATATTTTAATGACTTGATCTCGGTCTTGTTGGGTCACTTTTTTACCAATTTATTTGTTTGTTTGTACTTTTGATTCAAAGTTTATCGTTGCTCTTGTTAATTGGTGTTACTTGTTTATTCATGTGTCGTATAATTTGTCTGTTTGTATTATTTCGTTTGTGTGTTGTTCAGTGTGTGTGTGTGTGTGTTTTTTGTTTGTGTGTTGTTTAATGTGTGTGTTTTGTTTGTGCGTTGTTCAGTGTGTGTGTTTTGTTTTGTTTGTGTATTTTAGTGTGTGTGTGCTTTGTATTGTTTGGGTGTTGTTTAGTGGGTGGTTTTTTTTTTTGGTTTTTTTTTTTTTTGGTTATTTTTGTTTGCTGTATTTAATTGTCGTAGGTTGTCAATAATAAATAGTCACAAATTACGATGAGGTATAATGAAGAAACAGATGCTAAGAATAAAGCACAGCATACATCGATAACGTATAACAATAATATCATAATTTGAACTGACACATTTTTTATTTTCTTTTTTATTACTAAATACGGTATTGTCAGGAGTAGAAGCAAAGTCAATAAAAAGTAAATAATTTCAAGATAAAACTTTTCTTTCTTCTGTTTTCAAACTAAAATAACCGAAACTTAAACAAGCGATTGTCAGGCAAGGTCTAAAACGTAAAACCACATCCAAAAGTCAACACCAGTAGATTGTCTTGGATCAGGTCAAGATGTTTACTCTTTTGACGGTGAATCTTTACTTAGTGGGTCGTTTATTTACATCATAGAAACAAACAGTGAAAACCCTAGGTCTAGGTCTAGTTAAAACATGAAGAAGAAAAGAAAATTTAAACACAAAAAAAAGAACAAAACGGAGCTGCGAGGGTGGAGAGGGCTATGGGAAAGTTATTTTTATAGATTTTTAAATGCAATATCGTTTTCATTCCATGTTTAATGCTGCAAAGTTGCTTTAGTGGGGTGGGGAGGGAGGAGTTTGTTTACTTGTGATGTTGTTGGTAGATTGTATTGTTTAGGTATGTTTGTGTGTTGTTGCTTTTTTGTTTGTTTGATTGTTGTTGTTTTTTGCTTTTGCTTTTTGTTTTTGTTATTGCTCTTTGTCTTTTGGTTTTTTGCTTTTTTATCGGAAGAATAACATCATTATGTAAACAATGTAATTTAAAAATGAACATTATGGCAAAATAAGAAAATGCTAATAAAAACAAAAACAAAACCAAAATTAACAAATTTAATAGCTACGGTGGATTTAAAAAAGGAAGAGAGAAAAGTAATGGAAATGTTAAAAAAATTAAAGAGAATGAGAGAGAGAGGGAGAAAGAGAGAGACAGAGAGAGATTGAGAGAGAGAGAGACACAGAGAGAGAGACAGAGAAAAAGAGAGGTTGAGAGAGAGAGAACATGAGAGAAAGCAATAGAGAGAGGAACGAAATGAATAAGGTGAGTGAGAGATAATGAATGCGAAAGAGAAATTTAGTAAAAGAAGTATAGGTGAAAGAGAGAAAGTAAAGAGGGAAAGAAAGAGACAGATATATTAGAGGAAGAGAGAGAGAAAGAGAGAGATAGAAAGAGAGAAAGAGATAGAGACAGAAAGAGAGAGACAGTGAGAGATAGAGAGACAGAGAGAGAAATAGAGAAAGAGATAGAGAGAGAGAGATAGAGAGAAAACTAGAGAGATAGGAAAAGAAGAAAACAAGATACGATATCGTTAACAAACGCACCAAGAGTAAAAATGACCGTTAGGGTGAATTAGCAATACTCGTACTATAACTATAACTATAACTATAACTATAACTAGCTTCACTAGGCAAAAGAGCAGCTGTCATAAAGTCCAAAGGGTCCGAACAATGGGGGCATTATTGTAATCATAACCATAACCATCATACTACTATCACTAACAATGACTATCATTACTATCTCCACCTCGGTAAAGGGGAATTAGTTTTTACTATCAACGGGAGATAATACGAGCATTATAAAAAAGGGTTTGAGAGTCAGAAAATAATGAAATGAAACACAATGACTAGCTGACTCATTGGATATCTTTGTCCACTGTCATAATCTCTGCGACACTCTAAATTATCTTATTGTTCCCTAGATACCATTGGAATTTTTATTTTAATAATGATATATACCACACAATATCAGGGATCTATTATTCACCATCATCTCTCTCATCCTCTCTCTCTCTTTCTTTCTCTCTATCTATATATTATCTCTCTTTCTCTCTCTCTTTCTCTCTCTCACTCGCTCTCTTTCTCTCTCTATCTCAATCTCTCTTTTGTTTGTATATGTACTTTTTCTGAAGGGCCGGTAGCCCTAGAAAACAATTATTCAAATTCAAATTCATACTCAGATTTTCTATCTTTATATCTAACTCTCTCCTCTCACAGGCATACACTTTTTCTGTCTGTATCTACCTTCGTGTCTCTTTTGTTCTCCCTCTATCTCTCTCTATCTCTCTCTCTATCTCTCTCATTCTCCCTCTACCTATCTCTATCTCTCTCTTTCTCTCTCTATCTAACTCTCTATCTCTCTTTCTCTCTCTTTATCTATCTCTCACTAACTCTCTCTCTCTCTCTCTCTCTCTCTCTCTCTCTCTCTCTGTGCATTGAGGGCGTTGTTTCAGTATATGAAGACATATTATACTACATTATGGCCTCCATATTATTCTTGACTACCAATACCTGTAACAAGAAGCATCCTTTAAAGTAGTATCTTAGCTGCCAATAATTTTGTGAACAAACTTATTGTCTGACTTCCCCTTATCTTTAGAGTTGAAATTAAAGTGATTTCTGTGTAAAATAAATAACTCTTGGTTAAAATGGGTGATGATAATGACGATGGCAGTAATACTGATAGTGATAATAGCGATTATGATGATCATGATAATAATACTAATAACTAATAACTAATGCTGCTATTACTAAAGTGCAGTAGAGATTAGATCAGATACAATATGCAAACAAGGCATGTTTACAGATCCATTAAACGAACGATTATCCATAGCTGTTAAAGTTGCCAAGATGACTAGATAAGCTTTTGAGCTTTTCAACATTAAATCATTAAAACCCTTTTACTGATAAGATTAGGATGAAAATGGACTTATGTCGTGATGGCGGATTGAATTGATAACATGCACATGACAAGCACAGAAATAAATTAAAGGGACGTAAGTTTAGATTTGACACACGCTAAGATGATGCATGATGATCATAGTGTTGAATTGAACAGTATCTGTGACAAGCTTTTTTGTCATTAAATTCTGATAACAGTCAAACCTCGGTAATTGGGACACTCAAAAATCGGAGAAACCCGGTAAATTGGCACGAAATTGTTATGAGCCAGTTTTGTTATAAATTCAACATGATTAACGTCACTAATCGGGAAACTGCTAATGTTTGAATCCACCTAGTCAACCCAATTATCGAGGTTAAACTGAATTGATAATCATTATATTTTTAACGATATAATCCCAAGGTCATAGTGGCGGCATGTACTTTTTTCAGATTTTTGTTCTAAAAAACCTGCAGCACTAGAACTTATGGGATGGCACAGTCAATTGATGACAGTGCCGGTGGAAGTTGCAGTAAGCTATATTTAGATCAGATGAAATGTTTCCTCCACATAAAAAAGCAGAAAAGCGAATTCTGATTTCCTGCCGATAGTAATCTGCGCGACTGTGGCCGGTTCTATTTACAAGCAGCGGAAATAAGCTAATCGAATCTGCCCTACTATGGTCGTCATTATTGTGAAATTAACCGTTTAATATAATCTGTGACAGGTTTTGATCAAATTCTTCGTTTTGTTTTTTTTTTGACAAGAATAAAGTGCTTTTAATTAACTATGATTGGGTTTAGGAAGGTAGTATATTGGTTTAGAAAAAAAGGAAAGGACTTATAAAACTTCTTTTATCATTTTTATTGATAATGACAATGTTTTAAAAACAAAAAAGACAGAAAAGATAAGATACAAAGGAACTTTCCTATAGCGACAAAGCCCAGGAGGACATAATCATGCCGTTATCTAGTCGTTATATGGAGGTGCTTCATTATTATTGACTAGACTTCAATTGATAGGGAGGTGGGGGATGGATGTATTGCTATAATACGTTTTGAATAGAATGGATTTACTCTGACTTGACACACCACGCTAGATGATGCCTCCAATATTGAATTAAATCGTTATCATTGACAGCATTTATCAAACTCCGATAGAGATAATGGTTATCTTTTTAACGATGTTAGTCATAATAATTGTCAGTTAGCCATATCTGTTACACGCATTATAATATTGAATGGTGCTATCAGTTTGGTAGCCATGATCTGTATGCCAAAGTTGATGGGACTAATATCAACGGGGGGTTTAGACCATCAGGTGGACGATATGACATGATAACAGGGACATGATAGTGTTATAATAGGATATAAGAATAAAGATAAGGGTATCAAGAATTGATTTTAATGATTAATATGTTTACAGCTGATATCGTTAATGATGATAATAATAACGAGTACGGAAATATATAAAATTTGCGATGTCGATAACTATAACATTTTGGTGATGATAATGATAGAGAAGAGATGATTATAATGATGTTTAGGTTAATGGATTTTATAAATGTATAGGTAAGATAATAATATATAATAACGATGGTGAATTCTTTGTTTATTATTTTTGTTTCTAATGTAAATGATTATATTGACGAGGTAAACGAACGCAAATACAAATGAGGGTGACGAAGAAAACCAGGATTATTCATGAGGATAAAATCATAATAAGAGACAAATAATTATTAAAGAAATCCCAGAATAGACAATATAGAAGCGAAAGAAACAGAGAAAAAACTGGACTCGAATCCACGTCCCTTGCCAAGAAGAAAGAGCTCCTCTATCCACTCCAAGGGTCGTGGGTTTCAGCCCCGTTCAAACTGCAATTTTTTTTCATTATTTTTCTCCTCTTCCTTCGCTTCTATATTGTCTATTCTGGGATTTCCTTAATAATTATTTGTCTCTAATTATGACTTATTAAAACCCCTTGCCTCAACTTTGTCTTTATGAGGATAAAAGTGATACAAATGAAAAAAAAATACATTTTCACGTAGTCAGGCATAAGAAACTATATTGTACTACGGTTCTTCTTTTTCAAAGAATGATAATAAAACAAACCGTGGGACAACGACCATGGGAATCATCCATGTTATCAAAACACCATCATCTTAGACAACTCATAATGTACAATGTACAATAATAATATTACTTTACAAACGTGTGAAGGAGAAAAAGAAAAGCGATATGAGTTCACCTTAGAAATAAAGACAAGACCTTCAAGATCTTGGAGAAAAGGGGATTATGACAATGGTGTATTATATTGCATTGCATACACCAACATGAACCCTCTGCGTATATCCCTGTATGCCCCCGTGTATGTCCGTATGGCCGTAATCTAGACGTCTTCTCTAGAAAGCAAAGAGAAACCCAATCCGCAAAAGTACACATCTAAGGGAGGAAACCTAAGTAATTTGACTACAGCTCATCATGGAGATGGTAAACATAAGGGGTGGATTTAGAGTGCAAACAGTCAAATGCCTAATCTACACGACAATTGGTCGATAAGCTCTTTCATAGTCTTATATTATGAATACACTTAACTTTCACTTGCACTTTTCTTAAGCGTTAAATGTGTGTAGAATGATTCTCTTTCCCTATCTTTCTGTATACGAGCATATCTATGTATTATATCCCTTACTCCCTATCTCTCTGCCTGTATCTCTCTTTCTTTCTTTCTCTGTATCTTTCTTTCTCTCTGCATCCCTGCACGTATCTCTCCATCCCCCATCTCTCGCCATCACTCTATCTCTATCTATATCCCCCTCTCTCTACCTATCTATCTCTTTCCCTCCATCCATCAATCCATCCATCCATCCATCCATCCAGCTATCCATCCATCCATCCATCCATCTATCCATCCATCCATCCATCTATCCATCCATCCATCCAACCACATCGACCACATAGATCAACCAATGAGGCAGCTCCTTATTAATATTTGTGTTTGGCTTTGATTTCCCCGCCACTCATTCTTCTAATTATTTACCTTTTCTCTCCAAAGAGTTTCACAACCACTGTTCTACAAGTAGTGAGTGTATTCATAATGAGTGTGTTTAATCAACAGTCAACACCGCATGTCCACACACCACACATAATTTTCTCGTTTCTCCTATAACTCTCTGACCATGCATATATTTAGGAGAAGAACCCACAAATTCAGGACGTATAACTTGATTTCATGAAATTGTATTTTAGTTTCACTATTCTATCTTGGTATGCATCTTTTATGATTGAGAATGTTTTATTTTAGGCGCCAGAGTTTGTTAGTATGAAAAGTGTCGCTATACAAATGTTCATTATTATTATACGCGTACAGAAAACGCATGTACGGAATATGTCAATTTTCAAACGCCATATATAAATAAATCACGAAAAAGTATATCCACTCGTAATTGCGTTTTCCTCATCGATCAGACACATCGCTTCTATATTTAAAGTGAAAAATCAATAAAAACAGCTTATTAAAAAATGAAATTTCTCTGCATAACGTTTCGATCCACCATAATCATTGAACCCTAACATAGGTTCATGGTCAGAACAAAGTCCGATAAATACCAATTTGCGTACAACATTTTTTTTAAACGAGGGTCTACCATCTAGACCAAGACTACCCTTGAAAGGAAGTCTTCTTGGAAAGATTCATGTCAATCGTGATTTTCTATCGAGGAGAGCTCAAATTTATCGTAAAAGTTCAGCCATTTAGGCACATAGCTGGAGACATAAACAGTGCAAGACATACAGAATAATTCTTGTCAGGTTTAATTTTATATAATTGTGGGATTTGATAGCTGTTCAAATTAACAGAATCCTATTGTTACACAGCGAAAACATGCATCCATATACCCGTGTAAAAACATTAAAGGTGATACACACACAAATGTATTCATCATAACAAAACCAACAACAAACATACATATTCATTCATTCTTTCTGTCAACTGTCAGGACTTACCAGGAAAAATAAAGTAACACAAAACCCGTAGCTCTATTCTTATTATTGAAAACAAAAGGGAAATGTTAGTGTATGAGCGGAGTTCGTACGCCCGTACCCTGAGAGTCCCATATGTCATCCAATCCACTCTTTGCCGTGGAAATCCTATAATCCTGAAACTCAAAACCCTTTTCTCTTTTCAGTCAACTGAATCCTTATACAGGGATCAAGTAGACCACATGAGTCCTTCAAATATTTAAGTCAACGTTTTTACTTTTGGGGGCAATATATCAATCCCACCCTACTCATTTCTATATTTCTTTACTTTTCATTCTCCTACTCATTCTAACTTTTTTCATATAGTATGACTACAATAATTCGTAAATTTCAATGTTCACCTATAGCAAATTCTACATAACCCAAAGAATACAAACCAGACTCTTGAATATTCAACCAACCCTAAATTCACATCTTCCTTCCCCTCCTTTTCGATCTTTCTCTATCTTTCTCTCTCTCTCTTTCTCTAGCCATCTCTCCTCTCTCTCTGTATCTCTCACTCTCTCTCTCTCACCTAGCTCTCTCTCTCGCTTTTCTCTCTCTGAGTATGTTTCTTTAACCATCTCTCTGTGTGTTTCTCTGTCTCTCTCCCTGTCTCTCTCTTTCTCCCTCTGTCTCTCTCATTCTCTCTTTTTCTTCTTTTATCTCTCCCTCGTCCTCTTCTTCTTTTTTTCTCTCCGTCTCTCTCTCCTTTTTTTTTTCTCTTTCCTTAGATAGAATTCATGATTTATTTTCTCAAGGAGATCTCCATACTGTTGGCCACTCACAATGGAGAGAAACTTGAGATCAGTGATTCAGAAATTCAAAATCTGAGTCAACAAGACATTAGATCTATACACACAGTAAGTCAGCTCTTACCTTCACCTTTGTGGGGTATTCTCGTCCGATTCTCTAGATTAAAACAAGTTTACACTCTCTCTAATCACCCATCTCATTTTCTAAGTCATTCAACGTTTTCTTTTTTTTAATAAAGGCATTATTAGATAATACGTATCGTATAATTTCGTCTTACTGCTGTAGTTCACATGGAAACAGCAAATGTCCCCTAGAAAGCACGATTAGTGGAGGAAAGACTAATACTTAAATAAGCTAAAGGTAAAAGTTTGTCTAAATTCTCATTGTCTCTTTTGTTATTGTAGAAAGTGAATTCTGATGAGAAATGAAGTTTTCGTATTTCCCACAAAGTAAACCAAGTCATCGTATCAGTACACAGTCGTTCTATGTCCGCCTTTACCCATTTTGTATGTTTGGGGGGAAGGGGGGGACTCTTTCAACTTTTTGAGTCCGATTATAAAAAGGAAGGCATCGAATAAACTTATTCTGGACGCATTTAATTTAGAGTTATTTCTGATACTACAATAAGAGACAAATGATTATTAAAGAAACCCCAGAATAGACAAAATAGAAGCGAAAGAAGAGGAAAAAAATGATGAAAAAAAATCAGTTTAAACGGAGCTTGATCCCACGACCCTCGGCACCGAATCGCCTTGCCAAGAAGAAAGAGCTCTTCAATTCACTAGGCTACTCAGATTCAACAAAAATTCAATTTTTGTAACTTCGTCGGCCTTGGAGATTTCTCCCGACTAAGTCACTTCTTGGGTATTTGATAGTATGCTGCAATTGATAAGAGAGAGGTAAATCATATGTACAAATAAGCACAGCTATGAAAGGTTCTATCTCACAATTTACTGGAAGTGAACATAGATCAATTGTACCCTAAACTGACGAATTGTGAGCTGACATGACGTCACATTATAGTCAATTAAGACAATGAGCGAGAGTAAAATTAGAAGACACAATGCGATTTAAAAAAAACAACTCATGTCGTACTACCAATATTAAACCCTTCTGAAATATGTGGCGCTTATACTATTATTATAAATAATGGCGGAGTCTCTGAAGATGAAGTCTCATTGCGTTATTAACTATAATGCATACAATAGTAAGAAGGGGAAGAAAACAGGCGGTGTTAGGGTATATCGGAACTGTTTATTGCAGAACAAGAAACAAAACTAAATTATCGTCCATTGTCATGCACACCAAACCGTTAATAAATCCTGTTCTCGTTAACAAGCACAGAGAAAGAGAGAGCCAAACGAATGTGTCTCCACTCTTTCTAGGCACATAGTTTTGTGTGGTAGTTTACCAATGTTTTCCACATAAACTTTACTTTCATTGTGCCTTAAAGAGAACAGTACTTACCCATTCGTTACATGGTAAATAAGATAGCTAAACCACTGGGGGGAAAATAACAGCACCAAGGATGGGAATTAAACTCGGGTTACTTGAATTGCAGCCCAAATCGCACTACCAGTAATCGACGCTCATCAAAACATACTGATGTCTAATTGGATCAAGACTTTTGAATAAATAGAGAAGAGCAGATAAGAACACACCAACAAACCCACCAAACTAGGCAGCTACGGAGACAAAGGATGAAGTGCACACATGTCAACAAACTATCTAGTGCTACTTTAGTATTTGTCCACGACAAATCAAAATCTGCTATCCCATAAACACACACTCTCTGGAAAACCGGAAGTGGATGGATATGATATTTGCGGAAGTGAGATATTGTTGTCATAGTAACGGTATAAACTGTTGCTAATGCAAGCAGTGGCTACGGTAGTCATTATTACCATTGTGATAGATGAGATCTCGAATTGGATTTCAGAAAACTACAAGCGACAGGTGCAAAGTGTGTTTGAGTGTTGAGTATGACAACAGAATGATAGTTTTTGAGTTATTTGATCACAAGATTAGAAGAGATAAACACGTATGTTTACTGTATGATAATATGTGTACACTGAACAACATACTACTATGTGGTGTTTACAAGATACTTTCGGATACTACACTGTTGTTTTGTTATCTTCTTAAAACCATAAAAAGCTTAATCTATTTTAAAACAATAAAGGAGTGTGCTTGTCTGTGTTAGTCTCTATGGGTCTGTTCAATTCCTTTAAGGTATTCCAATATCACAGATAGAACATAGAACCAGTCAGAAAAAAGCTCACAAAGTCTTTCACTACCATGTTTTCAATGGTGCAAGCAGGCAAAAGATCCCCTTAATATTACCACGCCAGTCCATCGCAAATTAGAATTCAGCAGTTTCACAAACATACTCAACATTCATTTTAACAAGATGGTGCATACAAAGCATGCAGTGCTTTTTTTTTTCAAAGACAAAATATCAAAATATCGAGACCAGGATTTAAACATGGATCATATGCATTTCTAGTTCGTGATCTTAACCACAGCGACTAAAACATCAGAGCCACAAAAGATACATCAAACTAAAGCACGAAATGAAGGAAGAAAGTGTTTATGAGACAAGTGCCCAATGCAATATACCCATTCCAAAGTGATGAGGGTAGGATGCTAGAATTCCGATAGACATGAATGTCCCATCACATAATTAAACGTCACTTGGATAGGGAGTATTCACACTGATTGTATTCTCACGGGAGTTTAGAAATGATGATGATGACTCTACCCAAATCTCATTCTATTTGAAAGCTGGTGAGATAGTATTTAGAGAGAATGTAAGGAATATTAAGTAGAGAAAGGAGGAGTCAAGGGTGGGAGAGAGATACGAAGAGATAGATAGATAAAGAGATAGATAGTGTATGAGAGCGCATAGTAAAGGTCTTCAAATACTGAAGTAATGGCCTCAAGTGAGAGGGATGGAGATAGGGAGAGGGATAAATAGACAGAAAGAGAGACAAAGGGGAAGAGAGATAGACAGAGAAAGAGTGTGTATGGAGAGCAAGATAGATATAGAGATCAAATGATAGAGAGAAAAAAGAGTATGAGAGAGGGGAAATGCAAAGAAGGAAGAAGAAAAGAGAAACAAAGATGATATAGAAAATATATACATACAATAATCAAAGAGAATAAGTAGATAGTTTTGACTGTTTTAACATGTAGGCGTTTATTGATTTAATAAGTCAAATGACGCAAAATGATACAAGGGAAATAACCGAATAATTACGGTTAACTTACGGATAGAGGGTGTGTATTTCTGAGAAACAAAATGAGGGAGATAAAGACATAGAGAATTCATGCTAGAGAGAGAGAGAGAGGAGGGGGAGTGAGTACGTGTAACTGAAATACGAGATATATAGAGAATGAGACAAAGACAGAGAAAGAGAGTGAGATAAAGTGA
>JAUEKR010410302.1:0-12987 GCA_031762895.1 Corambe burchi
AAGACGAACACAGTTCTTGTACAAATAAAGAAATGTGAGTTTTATGAGCATTTGAGTTCTCATTGTCCATAACTACAACTTTGTATAGTGCCCCCTCTTAATTTTTCCTCTAGATCCGCCACTGGTCTTGTGTCGCCAGATATCCAGTACCGGTCAAAATTAGGACTTAAAGAATATTAAATGTCAACCAACGATAGAAATAGATAGTTTAGAAGAAGCATAATCGACATGCATTATTGTATAAATTATATTAGATACCAACGGAAAAAGCAACCCATTTAAATGCTAACTAATTATAATAGGAAAATAATCATTTTAGCTGAAATAGAATATAATATGCCCATGGCGACAGATGCCTTGTCCGAAAACAAATTCTAACACATCTATAAGTAATAGGTGAATGTTTCGTCAGTGTAAATTGTTTTCTATTGGCTGGGAGAGTAAACGATATGTACAACGTTTGTTTGTTGTTGTTTTTTTTTTTTTTTTAAGAGATTTCCGTGATAAGTGTGCTATATAATAAATACAATATATTTCCTCTTTTTTCACTGTTATTCATGCACTTTAAGCGTGTTACAATCGTTATTCGAGTAAGAAAGCAATCTTAACAGTAAAGTACTATATTTTATTAGAGTTCAGTGAGGGCAATCAGTGTAAATATCCTTGCACAAGCAAACCCCGGAAGTAAATCAGCGTGGACATCAAACCTAAGGATTTCACCGCTGCATGATATTCTACTAGCTGAGGTATCCGCAATATATATTATGATAAACAGATTAATCGAAATAAATCTCGCTATAAAAAATAACATTATATGCAGACTAAGCTTTAATTAACAGGTTTAATGAATAAAAATGTGTCTGCCTAGGCTTTCAGGGCTTCGTAACAGCTGCAACATCAAAATGACGTAATGTATGTAATATAGTAATCATAGTAAACAACATCATTAATTACATAAACTCAATTAGGGGCGTATAGCGTAAAACGTCATCCATTCATCACGTTATATCGTAATTAAAATATTATATTTTTTGACGTCATAATGCAAATGGAAACCTCCACTCGTCATGTCGGTGATACCCTAGGATATCAAAACATAATGGGTGAGTAACAATGTTAATTAGACTGGTCAGCTGACGAGCTTACTCTATTATAATTAAGGTTATGCAGGTCAGCGCGCTGTATAAAGCTATGCTACTCTCAGTCAATGGAAATCGGCATAATATTAATTATGATTGTACTGTGTACTCTTATGGTTTTAATGAATCAATGGCTAGTTCCGCTGTTTGTGCTGTTTACGTTTAGTACATCCATTTCTATGACGTCACTTAATTGCATCACAGCAGATTTAATAATTATGAACTATTATAGTGTCGCATATAGCATTCAATGTCAACTCTAGGCGGGTTACATTATATCTGGATAACTTAATCTGCTTAAAATTGGTAAACAAGATTATGTCATATCGTAAGTCCTTTCCTTTATCGCCTTCCGCCACCATTACATCATCAATAGAAGAAGTAGCCTCGGCATTACTCAATATGTCAGATGATATTAGCTTCCATGTTCTTCTGTTTTGCGCGATTCGTGATACAGTTCATTCAGATCCTCGGCTGTACGGAGAGTCGAACCAAGAGTCGTTCTTTTTAGATCTGCATTCAGAGTGTCGGGTAAAGTTGTAAAAGGTCGTAAATCAAAGCAAATAATGGTAATATCGCTTTAAAAAAAAACACTATATAAATACACATTGGACATTAGATATTAAATATTAACAATTATCACACAATATGATTTTTTTTTATTTATCCGACAAGTTAGATAATAATCTAAGTCTAATACTAATATAAGAGTGTTGCTGCGTTGTTTTGTTTTACAAGTGTACGATAAAAAGCTTTAGATTATTCAAAAAGTCTTAAGTTCAGCTTTGCTATAAATTGCAAAGTATTGAATGTCAAATTTATTCAAGATGTATTTGATATCTATCATATGCGCATATGTTCGTTCAGAATTCAGCATAATGACTTATATCTATATATTTATATAGAAATATAGCCTCCACCTCGCTTGAATCTAGTTATTTTATCATTAATCCCATCACCCATATTCAACTCGAGCTTTGAATATTATTCAGATTAATTTCTAACCATCGGTACACAATCGCCGCAATTATTTTATAGTACCATATTTACTGTCCTCAAACGCACTATTGGATCGTGTACGGCTTATACCGAGAAAACTGCATATAGCGCACTGGTTCAACCAATCCTAGATTACTGTGCCACTGTTTGGGATCCGCATCTTATCAGTGACCAACAACAGATCGAATATGTACAACGGAGAAGGACCAGACTCGTAACAAGCATCTACATACGTACATCTAGTGTATCTGAGTTACTGAAGGAATTAGAATGGAAAAATCAGCCAGCGAGACGTCAAGAAATGCGCTTCACTTTATTTTTCAAAATAATATCAGGGGCTACTGCAATCCCTATAGATATTCTGGAACCATCTGAATCGAGAACATGCTTATGTCACGAGCATACATACAAGCACGTACAGACACGAACGACCGCTCATAAACACTCGTTTTTCCACCCGGACGATTCCCGAATGGAATAGACTCAGTACAGACATCATAAACTTTCCAGACGTAGAAGCATTCCTGTCTACACTTCGACTTTGATGTGATACCTATTGTGGGGTTTATCAACTAAACATTACAGATATCGATTCAGATACTGTAGAGGACATATTTTGTGGCATTGTGGTTTGCCATAAAGATCTGACTTGTATTTGTAGTGATTCAAATATTTGAGTTAGAGGATTCCTGTATGAGTACCACACATTTCATTCGGGATTAAATGAGTCTTGTCAAGTAGAAAAGAAAATATGAATTTTGAATGAAAAAATACAATTGTAATATTTTGTAAAGGGTCCCATCTAAATAAAGCAGTTTGTAACAGGAAACTGTCATTTTATAATTTGCAAGCTCGACTCTTTATGTATATTATGTATATCGTTGACTTCACTAGTAGCAAACTCATTTGTAGCAATTTTCTAATGCAGCGGTGCTGTTTTCATGGAGCTGCCCTGATATAACAATACGAAGAATTATTATTCCCATCACAAAAGCAACGTTTGCGTTGTGCCGTCATAATTATGCCCCAAATCAGCCTAGCACATCCGACTTCAGTGTTTTGCCAACATCAGTCTGACCTCTACCCTTTAGCGTGCCCAGCAATTGTTGAACCTGGAGGTGCATAAGCTCCATCTGGTATAGCCCTCCGGATCAGTCAAGGCACACAAGCCACGGTACCAAGTCAAGGGACTGGGCATGTTGTGGGATATGACAATACAAAATACAATGGTTATAGCAAACTTAGTCAACAACGATCCTTTTTTCTGGTCCTCAATGACTTCGCTACAAAGGGAGTCGACTGTATACATGACTTCACTAGGAACAAAATCGGTTGTAACAATTTTCAGACACTGCGACGACGCTTAACTTTTTTTCATGGAACAGCTCCTAAACAGCAATACCAAACACAGCAAAGCAGTCGGTTGTAGTGCACTTCTGATGCAGAGATCCTTTTCCTTGTCTTGTCATCCGACATCACTACAACCGTTGTAGTAGTAGTAGACTTCATAATACATATATATATATACATACACATATGAAAAGTAAGACAAGTGCAATAAATATCAGTAATAAATATTTTGAGCAGTTAGTCATATCTCTATTTCAAAACTATCATACTAACTGAGAACATGTGTATCAAATTTTGTCCAACCAATAGTTAAATGACTTTAAACATTGTTTTCTTTACTACTCATATATATTACATTTCAATAGCAAATAATCTTACTTTTCTAAAAAGGATATTGATAGATAGATCATATTTTACCATTAAACCCTCTCACAGATACACATACTTTATATATGTTCTCTAAGGGCCGTTCAGAATTGACAACACTTTTGTCCAACTCCCCTCCCCTTTAAGAGAACTTTTGTCAACTTCAGAGAGTACCTCTAATCCCCTTTACCTTTGATGTTGACTTCTATTGTGAAAGGTTGCTAAACATAATAAACCTCAAAATAAAACCACACTAAAACAAATGAATTTGAATTGATTAAATTTATTCATTTCTACGATTCTGAGGTGTGCCTACGAGTAGATTGTTTTTGGGTGTACAACTCAACGGTTTCAATGAGAACAATGAAACAGAATAATTCCTCTCCTTGGCAAAATGGGCTCTGTCTGTGTCAATGAGGGCCATGCACTTGCGACCTAGAGAAAAAGCAAGTAACATTTAAAGTAATAATTTAAATATTATATATATGCATTTAAAGAAATTTGGATGAGAGTTTTTTTCCAATATATAGCATTTCATTGTGTATTTTTGGTAACACATCACTGATATGTAACAGACAAAAAGTCAAAATGCCACCATAGAGCAAGATAATAGAACGCAAATGCAGAAAAAAAGTAGGAATGAACTCTACATAACAGGTACAAAAACAGCAATGGATGTTTCAGAAAAAGTTCCTTCGTCAGCATAAACACCAATAAAAAAAACATGTAGACTAGAGAGACAATGAGATGTAGTGGAGAAGACAAAAGAAAGGGCCACATTCATATGTACCTTTTTCTGCATTTTATGTATAACAGATGTCTCGTTTATGATAAGTGAGATAACATACAGTTGACTACTTTTGTAACTTCGTTGAGGGATCAGAATAAGGATTGCTATATCCTAAGTTTGTAACAACCATTATATTTAGTACATACTGATACATACATACTGCATGCGTGCGTGATAGAGATAGAGTTATTTGGAGGTGTGGAAGACATGTGACCACTCCCCATTGATAAATAAATAGGTGGAACATGACACTTGATCACTTGCAGCACAGAACATAGAAACACTTATCACTTGTCTGTGCCAGCGGCATCGATAAACCAAACATTATGTTTATATGCTAATGTCATAGAGTCCAGAGACTGTCAGTTAAACTCCCACTCATACTTTACACATCCCTAGCACTGGACTAAATAGTGGCTATTATGTCTATGTTACATTCTTGCATGCATGGTTTTGTCTTTCTTTTTTTTCATGGCGTTCATGCCAGACAGTAGACAGTCAGTCATTACTATTTCTAGTCTCATCATTTATAAATTTAACATCATTTATACCTATAAATTGACATCAAATTTTCCTTCATGGATTCTCAAACTCAACAACGAAAGAGATTAACTGATTCATCACTGAAAATAAAGTTTCCAAAACAACCAAAGTTGAAACTACACCTTAAACTAAGTACGATTGATATGATAAATTGATTGTTTCTTTAAACATCGGGAATAGTGAGACCTCAGATAAAATAAGAATTATTGCCTGGAACAGGGTTACTTGTTATATCTGAGTTCCACTGTACCTACTAATGTATAAGAGCCTTTATATGGAAAGAATCTCATAATCAATAAAAAATTGTGGATGTCATGTGAAATTAAATGCTTCATTAATAAACATAATAACACCACAATTTTAATAAAATTCGACAAAAAGTGTGACGCTCAATTTTCACCATACTTAATGCAACTTTAAAGAACCCTCTAGAGCCAGATATAAGATATATATTCATAGGAAATGACTTTATTAAATAGTTTTCATCATATTATATGAATATGGCTTTTATCATTATTAATGAGGTACATGTAGATTATATTTCATTTATAGACTAGTTTAATCAAAGATATGATAAAAAAGAGCAAGTTAGGAAATGGTTCTGACAGAATGGTAAAGCCTCATAAATGAAATCAACAGAAGATGGAAATAAAGAGTCTGTATTGAATTTAGAAAGCCAAATTTGAGGGTAATAGTAATAGAATGAGAAAGCTCTTTAAGGTTCTAATCTTTACTACCAAATATATAACATTAAGAAGCAATGGTTTGAGAGAGCCCAATTTTTGTAAAGCAGTCGGCAACGCTTGTATCAATGTCGTTGGGAAACAAGAAAAGGTTCTGCCACATATTCAAAGTCCTTTAAATTGTATTTTGCATTGTAGTATAAAGGCCGTTTCATGAAAATGGATCTGTACATCCAAAAATTGCTACAACGAAGTTCGCTACGAGGGAAGTCTACTATATACAACTCTGGTACTCATTGCACTTGAGTAGGCTGAAAAAACCTGCTTAGAAAGCCTTTCCCAATGCTAAGTGGATTCAAATCCATGAAGTCTGGGTCGTGAGTCAAGCACCTTACCACTTGACCACAGAGACACACATATATACTAACTTCAATAAGAAAAAAAAAACTGACCTTGCTGTTCTAAGGCAATGTTGAATTCGGTTTGGTCCGCAGCGTGTCCTAGTGTTAGAAAATCCTGTAATGGAACAAATCAGAAATAAAGATCATTTATACTTATCACATGCAGCATTCGATAGCCCAGGAAAACCCATCAATGAAACAACCAGAGATGTTTTATACTTATATAATCTAAATCACTCAATCCATTGATAATTGATTATATAGCTGACACTTATTAAACTGAAATTTAAAGGGACCATTTCTATTAATTTCCATAAAGACCTCACAGACACTAGTGAAATAGATGCTGCGGGATTTCTTTCCAACACATTTCCAACGCATTCTTTAACATTAAAAACATCGCCATGAGGGTGAGAGTCATTTATCACTTTCCATTTCCTGTCAGTTTCCACATAAAGGGTCGACTACACTTGGAGCAAAGTCGTTGGGGAACAAGAAAAAAAAATTACTAAATCTAAAGTTTGTTACATCTGCTGTATTTAGCACTGGGTAAAGGGGTGGTTCCATGAAAAATGGATTGCTACATCAGAAAATCGCAACAATTGATTTCACAACATGCATATTCCATTGTATATTTGCATTAGTCATTTTTTTTAAATTTGAATCAAAGTAAAGATTTTATCTAACTTATTAAAATAGAGTTAACTTCATGGCCCTGTATCACCGCAGTTCAAAAAGACAATCAACATATATTTTCTTGCTCATGGAAACATTTAAATTAGTGAAAAATTAATACATTCATCAATTACCTTGTACGTCACATCGGCGTTGATATACTGCTCACTGCGAGGGTAAGACAATAGATGAGTGTTGTGGATGCTACCATAGCAACAAGGGCAGATAACAAAGGAGGCCTCGGATCGGAGACACAGCTGCAGTACCATATCAGTGGCTGACCCGCAAGCGTGAAGGCAGGTGCCAATGTCAAACTTGCCACGGAAATAATCCATGTTACACTGTGGGGCAGACAAAAATATTTTAATGAATTTGAGCTTGAATAAAGCCTGGTGGGAAAAAAACAGCAAGTAAACTATTAACTCTTTATATCTTATACATATAATATACAGTGTAACCTTATGATAAACATAGTCTGGGAATAAAGAATTATTTCTTTATCCAGACGATATTTTTAAAATAATAACGATCATATAAAAAACAAGCAAATGGGAACCATCGAAAAATGTTGTCATTCAGAGTATGCAGGCATATACCTGAATTTTCTCCAGAATTTTAGCCTAAATATTTTTTTCTTTCTTTTAATGCACTTATTATCCCCATGACAAGACCTACCCAAATTAAAAACATAACCAAGCACAGAATTATGGTTTATATACATGCAAGTTTGAAGGGACATGACCGGCAACGCTTTAAAACAGTGGTGCAGTTTGAGACACACAACTTCTCTTATCCACTCAGATATCAAAAGGTGTATAAATCAACAAAATTGGAGAAGTAAAAATATGCTGGTCCTGAAATCCATCCTAAAGAAATTTCAGATATTTACTAAATTGCATCTCTGAAATCAGGGATAAGCATTGGTATCATCATCATAGAATCTTCTGGTCTTAACATTCTTAGCATAAGCATTGTTGTAACCTTCTCAAACATGATGTAAACAGACTTACCTGGTACAAGGTCACATTATCCAAGTTCAAGGCCAACAGTCGGTCACATGACTTAAGCAGGGACTCCTCCTTGTTTTCCACTAGATGAATCTGCATAAACAGAATTAATTATGATAATTAATCTCAGTGAAATCTCATTTGACCACCATCTAAGGGACCATCTAAAAGTTAGCATTAGAGAAACGAAGAGATAAGCAGTATATGCTAGGCACTAAATTTCATATACCTATACAGAATTCTATCTAGCCTCTAAAAATGATGAGTTCCATATACCTGGACTATGTCACAAATGTTAACAATAGACAAGAGTTTTTCATTAGGTTGAGTAATGAATAGATATCATAAAATGATTGGTAAAGATAGTGACTCTGGTCTCTATCCTACGAAATATAATGACTTGCCCCTCTACAATGAGGGTAAGCTATTGTCGGCTCTAATTTGACACTTATATATGTATACTGATGGCATGATTATTATAGTGTTTGATTTTGATAGTCTAAGTTTAATTATCAATCTTAATAGCAGAACAAGTATGAATTAACTAAATGCACCAACATAAAGGACAACTAAATATATTTTTTTAAAATTAAGCTAATGAAGCTTCTGTCAAAACCTTTTATATGCTATTATATGCTTTTGACAATAAGTGACCTTAATATCTTCTTTTGAAACCGATACTCCACATGCTGGTTTATTTTAATAGATATATGTAAAACAAACAGAAAACAAAGCAAAAATCAATGGATATAACACACAATCTAAATAGTTGCAATTAATAACTTGCAATAGTTCTGCAATTACACAAAAACAATTTGGATACCTGACATTCTGGAAGAAGGTAGGCCAACAGTATTCCAAGGTGACCCTGTAAGGAAAACAAAAGAAATAATAATAGGTAAATAATTACAACCAAAAAAAAAGTTGTAGACTCATAAACATTTAGAAAATGGATTAATAGAACTAAAACCAAAACATATTTATTTAAAACTTGAAACATTCGGCAACCGTATCACAAAGCTTAAGCATGCAACATACACAGTACACCATGCACAATAATACACAGGCGAGCTAACGCATACAATCTATCATACACCTTACACTTTTTCAAGCCATTTGAGGTAATCAAGCACAAAAGAATACACTAGGGCATCATTTTCTGCACAAAATAATTGATGAAGTCAACCGTTCATGTGAGCATTGTGCGCAATACTCTACCCTACGAAAGAGTCGGTGACATAACCACTCATATGCCATACTTCAAAAAGATGTACAGTGAATTTTGTATCCTAGTGTGACAAGAACCAGTCAGCATTGTGCGTTCAGTTGTTTTTGGGTTTTTTTATTGTGCATTGTGTATGAACATGTTCTATGCTTAGTGAGACAGCTGCCTTAGAATATCTCCATTTCTGTTCCCACTTCAGGCTAAAGATTAAATACCAAAGACATCAAGTGTATTGTGTAGGATGAATGTAGTATGCTCAGTGTGACGCGAACCAATTAGCACAATGTGTTACTTTTTTTTTGTATGATGTATGGTGTATGCATGCGTAGTGGGACAATACCCTTATTCCTTCACTCACTCACCCCTCCACTACAAAAGTCGACTATCACATCTCCAGGTGAAGACACAGCCTGAATGGCGGTTGCCAAGTTTTCCAGTTGTTGGCATTTCCTAACCGTACGCCTGACTGGCACACCACCTGCAAAGCAAAAGAAAGAAATCAGAGGAAATCATCATCCTGTTAACGACATGGTCTGGGAAAACACATAATCATGTTGCTTTCAAGAGGTATCATTATTCAGAAGTTTTTTTTTTAATTAATGAAATAAAGCAAAATAATAAACTTTGACTTAAGAACAATGTTATTAAAGAAGTATTTCTTATACGTAGATTTCACTGTACATAAAAAAATAAAATCTATCTCAACAGCTAAAAGTAGTTATAATACAATAATGCATAAAAGCAAGTTATCGTTGGCCCAAAACAAGAATTTGCACAATCAGTTCCGCTTATACCGAAGTCAGATATTGTGTTCTTTGAATGTAGCGATCATGTTTCATGAAATAGTATCAATGAAATACATATTCAATCGAACAGTTCTAAAAAACTTCATATGTAGTCATCATTTTTCTAATCCCCACTGCTAACATTGTCGATTGTAATTGCTCTTTAAATAACATGTTGTCATTGTTCATTGTGGGCTAGGGGAAGTAACATGATTTAAAATGATTTAAACGATATTATCATGCTATGCTCATTAGATAATTACCAAAGTCATTTTGGGATCTCTTGGGAAAATTTTTTAAAACCAGTACCTATACCAGTTTATACATTGAGCAGAAATGCAATTATTTTTTTCTTAAAAGTTGTATTGATTTACATAACTCTAAAGAATTTTTAGCACAAAAATAAATATTAAAGTGAACATTTATATAACGCACTCCCACTAATTTTTTAAATGCTCAAAGCGCTTTAATATTGGCATTGTCTAAACACGATATCCATAAGAAATCATTATAATCCGTTAGAGAAAAAAAAATCTATTAAAGCATTTATCAAATAAGCATAATGATATTACAACAACATAAAATCATATAAACCAAAATTGCAGCATCACGTGAAATGAGAATGTCTAGACTTCTACAGACTTCAGCAGTTTTGAGGTTATATGGTGAAGAAGTCTTGTAGGATTTGATTTAAAATGTATTACCCCTATTAAACGCACTGCGCGCTAAGAAAATTGTGCCTAGAAGGTGCGGCTTTTTGTTAAGTGTAAAAACGTGTTTACCAGATACCGAGAGTCGATAGATTCAACTGCATTCAAATTTAAACAAGGCTTCAATTTATCCAAATGAACAATCAACTTAATTAGCTGGGATCCAATGTATATATAATATATTATCTAGATAATTGCAGTGCTTTGAGGATGGTTTGTTAGATATCTTGGATATGTTAACTGTCAATGTCATTTTCTAAGAGCTGCGCCTAATAGGAATAATATGCTCAATGAAAAGCAATGAGATGAAAGATATAACATACATGCTTTTAGCCCTTAGAGTAAAACCAACCTTCCCGTGGGTGAACAGATGCAGGCAAGGAATCCCAGTCAATGGTCACGTCCTCTCCTTTAGGATGACTACCTTCCACTGGCTTCAGTCCAAGACTCTGCAATTCACATAGAAATTTCAGTATTACGGTAGAACCCCTCTAGAACAACCCCCATGTAGATTGACCCATCCTCTCCAACAACCTTCTTCTTGATGATGGATGCTTCCTGCTATATAAAATACTCTTTTATAGCGACTTCCCTCTAAAACGGAAATCCCTTGTAGATGTACCCGAATTCATCAGACAGCGACGACTTTGCTATGCAGGCAGTAGTAAGACTACGTAAATATACATTATACGGGTTTCTGGTATGAAAAAACTAAATCTAAATGTTTTAAACGTACAGTTGCTTTATTTTATTGTATAATATACATATAATACAATATATACATGAATAGATAGGAATATATATCAATCTGCTTTTATAAAGAGAATAGCGGTACAAGGTAATGGAACGCATAGTAAATAACAACCCTTTTGTACTACGGTGAATTGCTGGCTGCAAGTAGGAAAGGCGGTACAACCAAAATTTTACCTTTAAAAAAAACGAAACTAACCACAATAAATGCATTAATATCAGCAACAAATGTATTAACAAAAGCAACATTAACCATAACTGACATTGCAACATATTATACAACAATAACTTTAAAATAATAAAAAAAAAAGGTACATGTCTGTAATAATTCATATTTTCACATGCTTACATACATACACTATATAGGCAAAAGAAAGATATATTCAAATAAATTAAAAACCTTTTCAACAATTCATCATGAACTGTTGCGCTCTGACAATATTATATTTCTGTAACGCACTACTCACCTCCAATTTGTTCAAAGCCTGTATGACCTCTGGTTTAATGGCTTTGTGCTTCATTTTCACATTGCGACTAGAATGAAGAAAGAAATTAAATGGTCGCCAAAAAAAACCAACAACTGTATTACAATAAAATGACTAAACAATGGAAATTAACTTTGAAAATGTTAACAATCGATGACTCATAGAAGCTTGTGTATGATCCAATTGTTTTCCCTTACAATGAACATGACTAATAACAATTGCATTATCTATTCAATTACATAAAATACAGATACAGCTATATAAATTTGATGGGGGAGATATCCCAATTCCACCTATTGAATTGAAGTTAAGTAAATGTATTTCTGCTTATGTCTAAGGTTGATCTGATAGCATTTATGCTTCAAGTTAAAAAATGAGTGCATAGCTGTCTTTTCATCTAAAGTTAATTAGCTTTATTGGAAATATTTCACTTGGTTTTTATTTCTACACTGAAAGAATGAGAAAATTTAGAGATTGTCAGTCATCATGGAATTCTCTTTGGATGAAGTAAACAAATTAAATCAATATGAAAATACATTAGGTCAAAAATATGCCTTTATTTACAGCACAACCTCCCAATAACGATGTGGCCTAGGACCATAGAATGATGCAGTTACCAAGAGGTGTTGCCATTAGGAGGTTCCTCATTAATTTATTAATGATAAATAATGAAAAAAAACAATATTTTGGGAAGAAATAAAAATGTCTTTACCAGATGATTGCCCTGTATATTAGTAGGGTCTAGGTCTAAGTGGCGCAGAGGTACAATATCTGCCTCTTAATCAAACAACCGGGTTCAAATCTGTCTAGGTGGACGCAACTTTTTGTTCTGCATATTTCACACCCCTGATCCTAAGGTAGGTAGGATCTGACATCTAGTTTACTCGGATATGGATGAAAAAATTAGGAGATCCCTTGTTTACATCTAAGCAAGTTAATAATCCGTCTGTGGTTTATAATCACAAAGAGTAGGCTGCTAAAAGCCACCACCATGGCAAAAAAATTGAAAAATTACAACCCAGTCAACAGTAACACTCAAGCACAATTGAAACAGTTGGCAAATTTAAAAGAATAATAAG